>PVLD010015794.1:0-47304 GCA_004027595.1 Dinomys branickii
TTTTTTTTCTGTTGCTGAGAGGATAAACTGTCTGACTAGATTTGCATGTCTGTATATGGGTCCATACATCTACAATTCGAAGATATCAATGGATAAAGCAACAACAACTGTTGAGACCATATCACCTTGTCTATAGATTAGTTGTGATTGTACTATTTTCTATGATAATGGGTGTCTGTTTGTCAATATGTATTTGTACTTTTATGTTTCTAAAATAAAAAAAAAAAAAAGAATAAAAATAGGGAAGATGCTCATTGTCTGTGCATACTGAAAATGGAGGTATGAAAAAGCCAGGCTGGTGCAGGAAAGACATTCGTTTGGTGTGCTGGACAACCTCACAGAAGGGCAATTAACTTGAGCAACTGCTCATTTGATTATGGAGTGAAGTATCAGTGTTTGGAGGTCTTTTCTTTTGACCTGGTTCCTTTTATCAGTAAGAAATCCTCTTATTTGTCTGCATAGGCTGTCTTGGGAGTAGAGTGGGGTTAGGAAAGGAACAGAACTCAGCCACTAGTCTCTCTTTCATTTACCTTTCATTTGAGCACAGCCTTTAGCTATGCCTGGGGTCTCAAATTCAGGCCATCCTGATTTAATCATTAAAGCATGGTCAGTTTTCTGACTATTGGGTTAAAGAGGGAATTGCAAGGTCTAATTCTCCTTATCTAGACGACTGACTTTTCTGACTTCATTTTCACGTTGGGTCCTTAACTTGTGCTTGGAGCTTCTAATTTATGCTTTCAAAATTTCCTCATACCCTGGCCTGTAAGCACTTTAGTTTTACCTGTCATTTTTGCTGATTTAGTATCTACTTAGCCCTGTATTTTCCTTCCCTCCAAATTTCAGTTTTACCTTACTTTTATTGTTACTTCCCTTCATTCTGGGGGGATGAGGATGGGACAGAAGTCTATGCTGTCTATTTGTATAATGATTTACCGTTATTTTGGTATTGTTTTCATGACATGGCTGACATAAACACATGTTGTATCTGCCATGCTTATTAAGAAGTAAAGTTATTTGTGTTTTAAAAATTTTGAGCAGTAGGCTATTTTGGTAGAAAATGTATCAGTGTTATTTAAAGTTATTAATGTCATTTTCCAACAACAAGGCACACTACTGGATCAATTTTTGTCAAGCGAGTTTCTAGATTACTCAGCTAAAATTGGATATCTATAAATTTATTTATTAGAATCATTAAGTATTGAAAGGTAAATGTACTCCAGCGCAGCACAGGAAAGAACATTGGATTAAAAAACTTAAATTTCTAACTCTAGATTTACCTTTCCTATTTTAAGAAAAATACTTTCTTTCTGGACCTCAGTAAAAAGATGACAATTAGATTACATGGCTCCTAAGATTTCTGCCAGGCTGAATATCTTTGGTTCTATTCAGTAGTTTTACCTCTACTTAAATTTACCGTTCCCCCAAATGCTGTTACCCAAAGCATGAAATGCACCTCACTGGTGGTGAAAGAAATACTTTTAAATGGTATAAGAATCATTTGTACTCATTACTTTATTGATATAATCATGAATTTACTGTAATTTTTATAATTAGTACAAAATTGAAATTTTCTTTGTGAAGAAATTTACTTACACTTAAAAGTATGAGTTGACTTAAAGTAGACTGTGAGATAACCAGTGGAACAGTGTGTGGACATGATAACCATTACAAAGAGAGCATACAGCAAACGCAGTGTGTAAAACTGGCCCCACTACGACTCATCCTTTCATGACCCTGCCTTCATATATATTAGTTTTCCAGCTGGCCCAGTCTTTAAATGTCCAGATCAAAGATTTGCTTGCTCCCTGAACCTTGCGTGCTGGATGAGTTCATCTTTTAAAACAGGTCAGTTCATTGTAATGGGTCTATTAACACAGACCAGGGACTATGTCTTATTCATCTGTGTATTCTAGTACATGGCTGTGCTTGGCTTAAATGTGCTCAATAAACATTTGTTCAAAGAATGAAGCAAATTGCTGTACCACTAAGTGCAATGGGAAAATGTTTACTCTTCTTGATTTTTTTCAGCATGTATCACTAACTGCACATTAATGCTCCTTACCTTTACCTTATCAGTTCCAAAATACATTGCTCAAAGGGACATAGAGTAGGAAAAAGAGGCTTGGTAGAAGAGATCGAAATTAACTAAAATATCTTGGAAGTTTTTTGTTTGATTTTTTTCTTTTCAGTGCAGGACATCAAACCCAGAACCTTGCATGTACCAGGCAAATGCTGTACCACTACCTACATCCACAACCCTTCTAAAGATTTTGAGACTTGTCTTGGCTTCCTGTATATTTTAAGAAGGAAACATTTGAAGCACCATCAAAACATGAGATTCTGAGCCAATGGGACCCTGGGATCAATGGCTTTTCCAGAGCGGTGGACAGTGTCCACCTTCCATTGGAGCCAGTTTTTGACTTTCAAAAAATCCAAAATCTGTTATGTTCTGAATCTACACAGTGCCTTACACACATCATTTAATTTTTGTCTTCATGACAATGCTTTGCTGTTGGCCTGATGTAGCAAAAAGGAAAAGTTAAGGTTAGAAGTCAATGAAATGGGTATTTCAAATGTCATCAAGCTAGAAATTGGCCAGAACAAATTGAGCACACTATGATGGGGGATTGGAAGAAGTGAGCTGGGCCCACTGTTTGTTTCTATAAATAAAGTTTTATTGGAACAAAGACTCGCTCCTGTGTGGATTAACTTTCTTTCACACATGAAGATGAACTTCAGGAAGAGAGATGGCTACTCCTTGACAGTGTCTCTGAGCCAGAAAGCAAAGAACTCAGGAGATTTCTAGAGCCTTTGCAGTAACAATTACACTAGTGCTGCCTTTGGCACCCTAATCCTTGCACTAGCTCTGTGATCTTCAGCATTTATTCCCTAAATTCCTCATAAATTAACACTCAAATACATAAAACAGAGCTTGGCACATAGGAATCTCTCAATAAATAATTCCCTGTACAATATTTGCATTCAAAGCCTTTTATTTTTCTGTGGCTTTTAGCTTTTTTTCCAATGATAAAAATCAAGTGAGAATCATGGGTAGATAGAGCTTGGCACATAGAAAGCTCTCAATAAATAATTCCTTGTACAATATGTACATTCAAAGCTTTTTATTGTTCTGTGGCTTTTAGCTTTTCTTCCAATGATAAAATTCAAGTGAGAACCATGGCTAGATGCTCTACCTAGGCTGTCTCATTTAAGTTTTGTAGAAACCAATGATTAATCCTATTTTAAAAGAAAAAAAAAAAAACCAGAAGGTCTGAAGGGTTAAGTAACTTGCTCTGGTATTGATCCAGAGCTGTCTGGGTTTTAAGTTTACCACCACCTCAACACTCCTTTTAATCTCATCACTTCCCTTACAGGAACTCAATACTTGAAAAACCAGGGAATGACCCATCTCTACCCACTACTTAACCAACCAACAGATTAATCAACCACTACCAACAAAAGGCAGAAGCACTCATTCCACTCTCACGTATCCTGGGCTTGCCTACCTTAATTCCTTTAAGTAAGCTGTTTCTAGAATCTGAATTATGTGCTTCTTGCAACCCCCTTTATTGAAATCCTGTTTGTCCTTTGAAGCCAGATTCAAATAGCACTGAATCCTTAAAGACTTCTCTGATCACCCAGAATGCAAGTGATTTGTCCTCAGAATTAGGTATGATTTTTGTTTGTGCTATGCTTATGGGTTTCATGCGGTGAAAACACTTAGTAACTTTTTTGGTACATGTCTTAAAGTACTCTCAGAAATTAGCAATTTCAACCTATTTTTAGATGAGATTACATATAGGAAATTAAAGTTAAAAAAAGTATACCTCCCCAATGGAATGTACTAGAATGTTTCTTTTTAAAATTTCTAAAATTATCGTTTTGTAGGTGCTTGAGGTACTCCCTCTGCATAGTGCTTTTTGTCTTGCTGCATTAGATGGCACACACTTAATATATGTTTACTCACCCTGGATCTCAACTTCTCTTTATAATACTAATTCATATTTCCATTAGCTCAGTAGAATTAATTTAAGAGCACCAAGTAAGAAAAATAACATAGATAGAATAGATCATTTATTCTAGCACCTTATCTCTATGTTCCTCATTTGGAAGTGTCGATCTCTAATTCATTTTACATTCTGTGTTAGTATCTTAGGTGTTTTATGTTATTTTAAAAAATCTTTGGTGGATTTCTACAATGTTCATAATATTAGGGATTCATGATTTGAAATGAGTCATTTATAGAAACATTTATTTGTGTTTATACCTTATCACCTCTCTTTATACAACTTAACTTGTTTTTGTAGCTTCTGCTTCATTTTGAATTTGATTTGTCTAAGATCATCCTTAATTGGAAATGAAGTATACTGTATCACTAAAATATCAACCATCTGAATTACTATCACAGGATGGGAGCGCACCATTTTAGAGAAAAAGTCAGTTTGAATTAGTGAAAAATTGCATTACATGCACATTTTTTGAACAAAGAAATATGTCTTTTCATCCAACTGCTGAGAATATTTTTCAAGTAGAAGCTTTAACACCAATTTTAATTAAAATTTTCCATTTGCATGAGAATAATTTGACCTAAAAGTTTTTCATAATTTAAATTTATTTTTAGTAGGAAGTCCCTTTTTATAAAATATCAATATGCCACATAAATGGCATCTCTTATAGATACAATTAATTCATGATAAGTCCTCATAAATTGTCACTTTGTAGTTGGTTTACTAAAGTATGTTTTACCCATAAAATGTATTCTATATATCTCATATTGAATGTGAATGAACAACTCCAAGTCACATAATTCAATTGCTTGAATTATGTTTACTGAGACTTAGTCTTTTTTATTTTAAAGAGATAAAAACAATGATAAAGAATTTCATAACAAGACAATAGGAAATTACCAATGGTTAATATATCGAACATTGTTATGTTCAAGGTAGTTGCTCAGCTTATAAGATATTGGCATGCAAAATGATCAAGCAATATAAGCACAAATGGTTCTTTTCAATGAACTAATAGAAATTAATAATATAATTATCTTAGCTATAATATATATATATTTATACATATAGTTTTTTCTTTTCTCTTCTTTCCTTGAACCTAGTTGTTCTTTCCTTTTGAGAAATTTCTTTCCCTTTCACAATATCTACTGCAAATTTGGATCTTACTTACTCATTGAGTTTCTTACACTAGGTATAAAATATGATATTTACACATGTGAGTCTGATTTAGTTCATTTATGAGTATGATCTCTAGTTGCATTCATCTACCCATAAAAAGCCAGAGTTTATCTTTCTTTATAGCTGAGTAGTATTCCATTGTGTAAAAATACCACATCTTTTCTAGCCCTTCCATGGTTGATGGGCATTTGGTTTGTTTCCAAGATTTAGCTATGACAAATTGTGCTGCTATAAACATAGGTGCACATATATCAGTATGGTATGATGTTTTCAATTCTTCTGGGAAAAATACCCAGAAGGGGAATAGCTGGGTCAAATGGGACCTCTAATCCTAGTGTTTGGAGGAATCTCCACCTGATTTCCATGTGGTTGCACCAGTCTCCACTCCCAGCAACAGTGGAGAAAGGTCCCTTTTTTCCCACACCCCCCACCAGAATTTGTTATTGGTTGGTATTTGATGTAAGCCGTTGTTTCTAAGGTGAGATGGACACTCAGTGTTGTTTTGATTTTCATTTCTCGCATGAACAATGATGTTGAACATTTTTTCATATATTTATTTGCCATTTGTATTTTTTCACCTGAGAGGTGTATATTCATCTCAGATGCCCAGTTTTGGATGGGTCTTTGAATTTTGGAGGCCTGACTTTTCTCAATGCTTTATATGTTTTAGATAGATAGAAGTCCTTCATGTGAGGGACAGTTGGCTAAAATGTTTTCTACTCTGTGGACTTTCTTTTTACTCTTTTGGTGATATTTTTTGATGTGCAAAATCTTTTTAATAAGATTAGATCCCAGTTGTTGATTTTTTGAATTATTTACTATGCAGTTTGGTTTTTGCTCATGAACTCTTTGCCTACCCCTATGTCTCTAAGATTTCTACCTACTTTCTCTTCCAGGAATGTCTTGGCTACTTTTCCCTCATTACTGAGACAAAATATCCAATGCCCAAAATTAAGGAAGGAAAGGTTTATTTAGCTTACAGTTTGTGGAGGTTTCAGTCCATAATCAGCTGGCTCCAAGGCAGGGCAGCATGACATATGGGCAACAATTCATAGTGGTGGAAAACAGCAAAAGCAGCAAGAACACAAGGGGAGAACAAGCCTCTTTTCCTCCCTTATATTGTAAGGAGGCTATCCCCACCCAGGGGGCGCAGAAGTAGCACTCACATAATCTCCATGACCTCCTCTTGCACAGGCTCAGGATGAATATAAAGTAAGCACCCTGGCTCACCCCTGAATGACATAGTTAACCTTCTAAACTTCTCGCATTGGCATAATGCACAACATCCTAGAGAGGCAAGGGCATGTTCTTTTCACCCCAGGATATAGAGCTGCTGAATCACTTAGCCAAGCTCCTAGGCTTCCCAAGTTGACACAATGTATCAACCATAACAAGTACATTTAGTGTTTTTGTTTAGTATTTCGATTTTTGACTCAATTTTGACTTTAGTGCATGGGAATAGACATGGGTCTAATTTTAGTCTTCAGCTGATGGAAAACCAGGTTTTCCAGCACAGTATATTAAAGAGCCTTTTTTCCAATGAACATGCTTGGTTCTTTGTTATAGATCAGGTGGCTGTTTGTAGTTATGTCTGCATCTTCTAATTTATTCCACTGATCTTCAGGTCTGTTTTTTTGGCAGTACCATGCTGATTTTATCAAAGTAGCTTTGTAGTACAATTTCAAGTAAGGGATTGTGATGCCTTCTGCCTTGCCTTTTTTGCCCAGGATTTCTTCTGTTAGTTTATGTTTCTTCTGGATCCAAATGAATTTTGGCAATGTTTTCTCTAGCTCTGTGATGTATGCTAAAGATATTTTGATTGAGATTGCACTAAATCTGTATCAGAGTTTTGGGAGTTTGGACATTTTCATAATGCTGTTTCTTCCTATCTATGAGCAGAGGATTTTTGATATCCTCTTTGATCTCCTTTTCCATAGTACTATACTATAATTTTCAATTTATAGATCTTTTACTTTCTTCCTTAGATTGATTCCCAAATATTTCATTTTTGGATACTATTGAGAAGACTGTGGTTTCCCTAGTTTGTCTCTCAGTGAGTTTGTTTATGTACAGGACTGCTATTGATTTTTGAGTGTTGACTTTGTATTCAGGTATATTGCAAAATAAGTCTATTAATTCTAGAACTCTTTTGGTAAAGTTTTTGGGGTCTTCTGTGTAGAGCATCACGTCATCTGCAAATAATGATAATTTCGCTTCTTCCTTTTTTATCCTTATTTCTTTTATTTCTCTTTCTTGCTTAATTGCTCTGGATAATGTGTCCAGAAATATATCAAATAGGGACAGCAATAGTGGACATCTTTATTTTGTTCCTAATTTTAGACTGAAAGCTTTCAGTTTTTGTTCATTTAGTATGATGTTGGCTGTTGGTTTGTCATAGATGGCTTTTATCACATTGAGGTAAAGACTATCTATTTCAATTTTCTGTATGTTTTTTTATCATGAATGAATATTGGGCTTTATGAAAAGTTCTTCTGCATCTATTGGGATGATCATGTGATTTTTGTCTTTGGCTCTTGATATGGTTTATTACATTTATTGACTTGCATGTGTTGAACTATCCCTGCTCTCCTATGATGAATCTCATTTGAACATAGTGTATAACCTTCTTCATAACTTGCTGCATTCTGTTTGCTAGAATCTTATTGAGGATTTTTACTTCTGTGTTCATTAGGGAGATTGACCTGTAGCTCTCTTTCTTGGTTGGATCTGCCTCTGCTTTTGGAATCAGGGTAATACTTGCCTCCAGAAATGAGTTAGGGAGGATGGCTTCCCTTTCAATTCATTAAAGAGTTTGAGGAGTATTGGTATTAGATCTTCTCTAAATTTTTGTAGAATTCAGATGAGAATTCATCAAGACCTGGACTTTATTTTTTGTAAATTTTTAATTATGTTTTTAATTTCATTAACTGATAATAGGTTATTCTGAATTTTTATACTTTCTTGATTCAGCTTTGGTAATTCATGCATTTCTAGGAATCTATTCATTTCTTCTGTGTTTTCCATCTTATGTGAGTAAAGATGTTCAAAGTAGGCGTTGATGATCTTCTGAATTTTTACATGTTCTATAGTGATTTTACTCCTTTCATTCCTCATTGCATGAATTTGCATCTTTCCTTTTTTTGATGCTTGCCTAGGAATTTATTAATTTTTTATTCTTTCAAAGAATCAATTCTTTGATTCATTAACTCTTTGTATTGTTTTCTTAGTCTCAGGTATGTGCATTTCTGCTCTGATTTTTATAATTTCCTCCCTTATTTGGGCTTTGGGCTTGATTTGCTCCTCTTTTTCTAGAAGTTAAGGTGCAATATCTGGTTGTTCATTTGTGCTTATTCTGTTTTCCTGATGGGAGAATTCAACACTATAAATTTACTCTTATGGACTCTTTTCATTGCATTACATAGGTTCCAGTAAGTTGTACTTCCATTTTTGTTTAACTGTAGATAATGTTAATTTCTTCTTTAATTTCATTTGTGACCCACTGGTTGTTCAAGGGGTGTTATTTCCATGGGTTTATGGAGTTTTTATGGTTTCTTTTGTAATTAATTTCCAATTTCAATGAAGTACGGTTAGATAACATGCATGGGATAATTTCAGGTCCTTTGCATTTACTCAAGTGTGGTTTTTGGACTAGTATATGGTATATTTTAGAGAATTTCCCATATGTAGCTGAGAAGAATGTGCACTCTTACGATGTTGTGTGGAACACTGTAAACATCTACTAAGTCAATTTGTTCACAGGTTTTGTCCAGTTCTGGTATTTCTAAACTGACTTTTTTGTCTAATTGATCTATCTCTTCGTGGCAATGGGGCATTAAGTCCCTTGCTACAGTTGTGTTATTGCTTATTTGATTTTTCATGACTATTAATATTTGTCTTACATAGTTAGATGCTATTGTATTTGATGCATATATATTTAAGTTTATTATCTCAGCCTCTTGAAGTTTTCCCCTAACCAGTATAGTGACCTTCTTTCTTTCTTTTGATTATTTTTGGTTTGAAATCCACATTGTTTACAAACAGAATGGCAACCCCTGCTTTTTCTGGATTCTTGTTGCATGGAGTATTGTTTTCCGTCCTTTGACTTTCAGTCTGTGAGCTTTTCTTTAGTTAAATGTGTTTCTTGTATACAGCATATTCTTGGGTCTTGTTTATTGATGCATTCTGCCAGTGTGCTTCTTTTGATTGATGAATTGAGGCCATTGACATGGTGGTTATAACTGATATATATTGGTGTATCTTTGTCATGGTATTTTCCTGCTGTTGGTTGCCTGCTTTTCCCCTCTGTTTAACTTACCTTGCCTGGTGGTTTATTTCTGATGTTGTTCCATAATTATGTTCATTTTTATCTCTACATAGGATATCTTTCAATACTCTTTGTAAGGCTGATTTGGTGATCATGAGTTTCTCAGTTGTTCTATGTCATAGAAGTCTCTTATTTCTCCATTAATATCAAAACTTAGTTTTTCATGGTCCATCAATCTGGGTTCAAAATTGTTTTCTTTCAGGGCTTGAAATACTGTACTTCAAGTGCTTCTTGACTTGAGGGTTTTGTTTTCTTTTACTTTTTGTCCCTTTGAGACAGGGTCTTGCTATGCAGTTCAGGCTGGCCTTGAGCTCACTTTGTATCCCAGGATGGCCTTGAACTCACAACAATCCTCCTGCCAGCTTCCCAAGTGCAGAGATTACAGGCATGTGGTACCACACCCAGCAATTGGAGGGTTTGGTTGAAAACTCAGCTGCGATTCTAATGGGCTTTCCTGTATAGATGATCTGTTTCTTTTCTCTAACAGCTTTCAATATTTTGTGTTTCTAATGAATTTCTGGGATCTTGATTATTATATATCTGAGTGTAGATTTACTTGGTCATGACTGTTTGGAGTTCTATATCCCTCACTTAGTGTGCTTCTGATTATTTTCCCATGTTTGAGAAATTTTCTACTATTACTTATGCAAATAGTTTTTTTGGTCATTTCTGTTGACTCCTGCCTTTTCATTGACATCTATCAGTCTTACATTGTTTTTATTCCCATCATCTTGCAACTGTTCAGTTATTTTCTGTTCCCTTGTTATTTTTAGGAGCTCTTTCATGATCACTAGCTGTGATCCTGTCTTCAAGGTCTGAAAGTCTATCTTCAATTTCATTCAAGTGGTTTGGGCAGTTTTCAGTGGAATACTTAATTTCCTGGATATCTGTTTGAATCCATTTCATCCATTCTAATTTTTTCCTATATTGTTTATTGAAGGTTTCCATCATTTTCCTACACTCCTCCTTTTTAAAAATCTATATCTTCTCTAGCTATGCTGAGCAATTCCTTCATTATGATTATCATTTCTTTTTTTCACCTGAGATTATTTATGATCTGACTTCTTCTCTAGCCTCATGGATATGTTTATTTAATTTTTTCAATTGTTATCATTTCAGAAATTTCTGGTATGTGTCTTCCAATGTTTTCTATGAGGATGTCTCCTTAACTTACTCTTGCCTGACTGGAGGTATCAGATTACATTTTGCTTCTTAGTCTTGTCCTTTTCTATTTCAATTATTTTATTTTGTTTTCTGTGATGATCTTTATGAGACTTTGTAGTATGCAGGTATATCACTAGTATGAAGGCCTCTCTAGTCTGTTCTTCAGGGATATCTTCTGTGTGTAGGAGATTCTTATTTTGTATCTCTCCCCAGATCCTTCCTTTCAAATTAATCAAGAGTGGGGTATTGGTATCTGTTTGGTTTAGTCTTCCCTCCTTTGGTGTAGGGCTGTGGTGAGGTTGTTACCCCAGAGGTTCCAAATATTGCTACAGGAGGTATTAAAACAGTAGTACAGCTAACAATAACAATAGCATCAATTATAATTTAGAAACTGAAAAACTGTAGTAACTATTGACTTTATACTTTAGAGCATAGGAGCAAAGTCTATGGTTATATAACTGAACCAACCATAAATTAAGAGTTTGTATGCAAGATATTTCCCATTGGTAGAGTGGTTTTATCCTGTGGTGGGGAAATTTAGGGAAGATAGTGTATAAAACAAAGATAAAAGGAAAGGAAGTACAAACAGGGCTGGAGGACAAAGGATGGCCGTGCAAGATTTTGGAAACTAGAGAAAAGGATAGAAAATAAAGAAGGAAGGAGTAGTTCAGGAATTGCCTGAACTTGGTCTCTGGGTTTGGGGGATTTAATTAGTATTCTGTGGCTGGAGTTCTCCTTAGACTTTAAAAAAGAGCAAAAAAGAAAAGAAAAGAAAAGAAAGAAAGACAGAAAGAAAGATGAAGCAGAAAATGAAAAAAATAAAAAATTGAGAAAAAGTAAAGAACAAACAGAACATTCAAAGAAAGTAAGACAAAATAAAATTATAGCTTAAAAAAGGGGGCAGCCCTATCCACCTGCTTCTATTTCATGTATTTGTCCCTGAGCACAAAGCTTGTTTACATAACTTCCCACCACTTGGCTTCTATTTCAGGCTTTCCATCTGGCTAGTATCACCTGTCCATCCTGTGTGCCCTAGTCAGGGTCCTACTGTGTGGCTAACCTTCCCCAGGTGGCCTGGTCCTGAGATGTAGAGGGAAGGGCCAGACAATTGCATTCCTTCAGTGGGCCAGGTGTTGAGTCCTGGATTCTTCCTATTAAAAAATGAATTCTTTATATGTAATGTAAGCAACTTTCAATGTTAATTCTTACTAAAGGTAGTTCTTACCTGAGGTACTCCCTTGAGAACTCAATTTTCATTTTGGGCTTTGTCAGCAGCCTTGTTCAAGACCTTTCATGCATGGATTTTGACATTCAATTCCATCAAATGTGTGCTCAACATATCACACTTCTAAACTCTTCCACACTTTTCACATGGGTTAAAATGTCTTTGATGAATGAATTTGAGCTTTGAGATTCACTTAACCCTTCCCATCTTTGAGGACTTTGACCTTCCCCTTTATTAATTACTTGCATATACACCCAGAATAACAGATATCAAGTTCTATATCAGTTGCATATTCCTTTTCTGTCATTGGTAATGACTTGCATATAATCAGCACTTAAAATGTATATTAATAAGTAATATAATTAATGACATATAGTTTATTCTTTCTCTGCCATAGTAAGAGACAGGGAGGGGGCAACTGGGCAATCTGGAATTGAATCTTCAGAAGGAAATGAAACACAAGGTAATTTGACCCTGGATTCCAGCCTCCAGAACTGTGCTAATAGATTTAGACTCCAGTTTAGGATATTTTCTGATGTCAGCTACAGTAGACTGAGACAATTTACATGAACAATTAATGGTACGGAACTGTTTCACAAGAGTGTAACCTTAGGAGAAAACAAAGTTAAAGCTTCTGGGAAAAGTAAATGAAAAAAAATCGAATCATTTTTGAGTATTAAATTTTAATTTCTCTTTCTTTCTCTCTGTCTCCCTCTGTTCTTCTCTCAGCAGGTTTACAACAGGCTGGCCTTGAACCCACAATCCTCCTACCTTGATCTCTGAGTGCTAGAATTACATGTATACAGCACTATGCCTGATTCTTTGATTTGTATTTTAGAGTTAGCACCTTATTGCTATTATTTTGAACATATTTGAATATTTTCATTAAAAATTATAATGTCCTTCATTATATAATTACATGGTTTTTGAAAAAAACTTATTAAGTTTAAAGTATGATTATGTCAGTTTTTCTAAGCCCCAGGACTTTCTTCATAGTTTATTTCTTCTTACATGATAATACTGAACAAGTTTAGAAAAATTTCATTGACTGATTCACTGCTGAGTGACGAGAGAAAACTTTCTAAAGAGAGAGCTAAACTTGCTGTGAGAGAGGTAAACTTTTTGTGTTAAAACTTTGAAGATGTTTAAAATGACAGAGCATTTCTTTTATAGCAGTGTTAAGTTATAAAATGATTAACTTTAGGAGAGTTCACTAAAGCAAATTTTGGTAACAGGGGGATTGAAACAGAAACACTAACCATCCACTGGTAGATCCAGCCATCGCAGAAGAGGGTGTAGCAAAAGTCAACAAAAAGGACAATTGAGTATTTCAAAGTTGGCTGCAGTTGGCTTTGACTGTTTGAATACTGCATGATGCTAAACCAAAGAGATTGAAAAGACCTTCCGGGGCAGTGCCAGGGCTTGGTTCTTACTCTCTTGCTTGAGCAACAGGACAGTGAACCCTGGATTACAGCCTTTCCTTTCTTTAACTCAACTCTTGGTTTGGAAACGCTCTCCGTGGGAAAACTTATGTTTTCTTTTTTTTTTTTTGGTTTCTTCTTTGCTTTGGGGGTGTGCACCTTCAGGTGCTTTCTTAAGAAATGGATATGTGTAAAGGAAGTTTTAATATCCTTGCATATATACTTATTTTTATTCTGCCCTCATACTGATTGATAATTTAGCCAGATATACAATAACTTCTTGTTTGATAATTTTTAACCTCAAGATTTTAAAGATTCCATTCTGGTCCTGTCACTTGATTCAAAAGTTGTCTTTGTGTATTTGTAACACAGCCACACTCTGGTAGAATACCTAAAATTTTAAAAATGGCATATTCTTTCACATTTCTTTGAGTGGCTGCATTTTTACTCATTGAGAAGGGCTGATGTATCTCAAACCTTTCTTCCTGTCTCTGTTCCTGTATTATATTCTTAACCTAAGTCCTGTATTTGCTTATTTCCATGCACTAGTTAACTTCAAAACACCGCTGCTTGTGCCCTCTTTATGTCGCCTGGAAATAGCTCATTCTTGTCTTAGAGTTTGTTTTAATTAGCTTTTTTTTAAAAAATGAAGCATGTGAACTTGATTTATTCATATTTGGTGTTCAGGTAGAAAGAAGTGGTTTTCACGAATTGACTTGCCATTTTGATTGCACTTCTTTATTTTTCTAAAGCAAATATATATAATAAGTGGAAATTCGCTCACTGAGATTGGCGGTAAATTGTGCTTTCTTGGTGCTCTGGTTTCTGCATCTATCTCTGGGCCCAACCTGAAGACGTCCTTAGAGAGTTTGTGTTTCCTCTGTTTCTCTGTTTGAGAACTTCCTCCGGCTATGTGAATAAGCTTGTGGGGTGAGTTGAAAACATGGCGGAAGTTAATTCTCAGCAGTGACCTTAAATTAAGACGGAGAAGTGCTGGCAGAGAAATCTCTAAGTGCTTTGCTTGTCATCGCAATTTCGAGCCATCTCCTAGTCCCCAATAAGACTGGGCTGCAGTTGGCCACAGCAATAACTTTGTCTTTGCTGTAGTCTTTGTTGTTTTTTTCTGGTCTTCCTGTCTCACATCCAACTTCCTCCTACTGCTTTCTGAAATCACCTCCAAAACAAACAGTCACCAAATTCCTGATTTTGCTTGTACTTCAAGACACAAGTCCCCAAAATTTAATTATTTGGGAGACATTCAATCTCTTTCAGAGTTCGATAGACGCTGCAGGAATGTGTAATATCCTCAAACAAGCTTTCGAAGCTCATGTGGATCCGCTGCGCTCTACCCGGAGAAGCCACCCCTTGACGCTGGTGCTGCTCTGCACTGCCTCTGCCTTTCCTGTTCTTTCCTGCTTAGGCGTTGTGCTCGCTTTGTTTCTGGGTATAACCGGCTCTTCCAGCTGACTTCCTCCACGTCAGGGTCCTCTGCGGGAGAACCTACTTGGGCTTGCAGGGCCCCAGCATCCGCTATTCATCCGTGATCACGTCTTGCAAAAGGAGCCAATGGGCCTCCTTGAGTTTAGTACTCTTCTCTGAATCATATTGACCAGGCTTGTGTACTCCTGTGGCACATAATGAGATTTGTAATTGTCAGTACCATCAGTGAGGTGAGGGGTAGTTAGAGAAAGTAAAAGTGGAACTCTGCAGAGCATAGAAAAGGAATGTAGCACAGGAGAATAGCATGGATGTCTGCTAGATTTCATCTCTTGGGTGGGTGCCTAACATATGCATAATCACAAACTCAAATACCTTCAATTAGTGTAAGACAATTGTACAGAACTCAGAGATATATTCTCTTAAAAAGAACAAATAGGGTTGGGAATATAGCTGAGTGGGATAAATGCCTGCCTGGCAAGCCCAAAGTCCTGAGTTCAATCCCTGGCACTGCAAAAAATAAATAAAGGGACAAATAATGTCGCACCCGGTTACTGGTCCTAAGTGTCTGGATGATAAATTGTTCATGGTAATGTACCCTATGTCTGCTAATAACATAGCAACTCTGACTTCACTTATATGATAGAACTTCCTCTTTTTTCCCCCAGAGGTTCCATACTTGAGTGTGAAAAATAAATTGACAAAATGGGGATTAACAGGGAAAAAAGGCCTCCAAGTTTATTATACACACAGGGACGCCTAGGAAAGTGATAATCCAACGATCCAATGAGATTTGTAAAAGTAGGTGGGCTTCTTGATAAGGACAAATGCAGTGGAGTCTGCAGGTAATTTTAGAAGAATGGCAAACGGGTTTAAGGAAAAAGAATAGGTCTGAGGAACACATGTGACCTGAGACAAAGTTTCCCTGGGTCCTGGGCATGGTGTTTGACTTTCAGTCTCCTTTTGTGATTTGATTTTAGTTTTCCATGGCTGATGAAATAATGGGGAAAACAGAAGGCCGCTGTGGTCCTTTTTTGGCAGAATCCCTCTTAGGTAAATAAAGGAACTTCAGAAAACTTCCTTGCCTTCATTTTTGGGGAAAAAAAGGTGGGAGAGAAGATCAGAGAGGGCCTTTTAGTTCAAAGTACTCTTTGTTTCAAAGTGCTATACTTTGGGGTATAATTTTCTGAGCCCCAACATACACATTTAGCCACTTTAATCGAAGAAATAGGTTAAAGGGACAATAGAGCACAAAAATTCCCTTTTAAAAAGAAAAAGAAGGAAAGTGGCACATGTGGCCATGGTCTGCCACAGGGCAGCCTCTCTCTCTGGCAGGGTAGGAGGTTCTTGGTAAGTTAGTTTCATTTTTCCCAGCACTGCTATAAGAAAGCCCCCCCAGCATCATCATCTGCGGGGAGCATTTCTCCGGGAGATGCCTGGAAATACCTCTTAAGTGATACTAAATGTTTGCTTAAATATTTGTTGAGCAAGTGCTTAAATCAAAAAATATCAAAGCATAGTAGAACTGGTGAGATCTAGCTGTCTGAACCCCTAAGCTCGCTAAATTCTAAATTCACTTCTGAGCCACAAGAATAGCCCCAGGGAGAACTACAATGCTGCATTTTAGAATTTTTAAAAATTTAATAGATCCTTTAAAACCAAACTGAGCTAAAAGCACTGCATTTATCCTATTGATTGTCAAACATTCTTCTGGGAGTTTTTTGCAACATATTTGACGGAGTTCACGGAAAGGCTCAGAGAGCTGCTGGGGTTTGTCAATTAGGGCCCACACTGTAATGTATAAAAAAGAACAGTTCATTGTAATCACAGATACTGTACATAACAGACATTTGCTTCTTGAAAGCTCATTACAAAAGTTCTTTGAAATAATCAAGCCCTTATTCAGCAGCTCAGGGATGAGAACAGCTGTACAAATACTGCTATAAGCAACGGCAAGAGAGTAGGGTAGAAAAAATAGGTTAGTTAAAAGTTCAAACAAAGAGTAAAAAACAAAATAGAACAAAATCCCCTTGGATCTTTTCAATGACTGTAATGAACGTTCAAGGACGTAGTGTTCCAGATTTTCAGCATAATATTGAAAGACACTTTTGACACGAAAACATTTTCTGTTAGAATTATAAAACATTGAGTACCTAATTAATTGCGTCTAAAGTTCCTGGGGCTCTTCTGTACTCACAGTAAACTCTATCATGTTGAATCATGCTAATTTTCTCCAGAGAAAGGGTCTAAAATATGTACTAGCAAAAGCAATGGCCTTTAAAGCTCCCAAATCTCAGTCAATGGAATAAATTGGCATGTATAATACAATGTTAGTGAATGCATTCTATTCTTTTGCATGGTCCCCTGTAAGAAATAAGTGACCCTAGGAGTGACACTTTGTTCCAGGGGCCTGGTTCTGCGCATCCGAGAAAAGTGCTTCTTGGCGGAAGGAGCAGCTGTACTCTTACAATATAATTCAGTCACTTTATTTTACTGCCAGATAAGACCCAGTGGCATTGCTCTAAAAGAAAGAATCGCAATTTCACAAGTTAGTGCAGCCCTGACAGGCCAGAACATGTGCCTTCAAGGATTCAGGGCAGCTGCACATGACTGTTTCCAGCAGGACAAGCTTTTCAACCCACCAGATTGCTAGTCATAGATTTCAAATATATAGTAAAAATCTCTTGATTTATAGCCTCTTTTGGCCAACCATAAAGCTGGCTTTTACCCTTAAAAATAAGTGTTCCTATTGTTCAAGGAAATCTATTTTTCCAAGAAAGAAAGTTTTTTGGGCTGTGGAAAAACTAAGATCATTTGTTGGATTTAAAGAGCTCAGTGAAATTATAAATATATATGCATACTGCATAAATAATTTCTACTCAGGTTCACCTCCGGGTGGCTTCTCTACATTCGTAATAAATCCTAGGAAAGCCTAATCAAACTGGGGTTCAGTTTCACTAGTATTTTATCTTTCACTGTACTTTTAACAGCCACTTTATTACTCACTAGAGTGGGCGGAACGCACATCCAAACAGCAGAAAGTAGCGCGGTATTTATTATCTTCCTTTCCGGTACAATTTTTACAGGTAGCAGAGTTTTGCTTTAATCCGAAACTTAGAGCTGTTTTCAGTATTTAGTACGATATGGAGCTAACAGGAGATCAAATATTTGTTGATGAATTAAATATTGAATACAATATTTTAAATTTTGGGTTACATCTTTTGAATAAAATCTATTTTGATCCACAATATGAAAAGCCTGAAGTTGTATTTCATCACAAGAGCTAAGTATATATGACTTTCTGAAATAGGCAAATCTTAAATTAATATATCAAATGATTAAAAAGACATTATAATCTCTTATTTGTTAATTCAGTGCTAAGTATATGTGACTGATTCCACTGGACTTTATAATATTTGATAATCTGTGTCTCATAATTATTTTCCATCTAAAAATAATCTTATATTTTCTTAGAAAAACTTGTTGAGACAATTTTCTCTCTCTTAGAGGAGCAGTGTAACAAGCATCAGTAGCTTTTCTCTTCTGATTTCCACATAGTATTGTGCCATGAATTTCATAAACAGAGTATAAATCTTATTAAATCTGATTACACAATGAACACATTTATGAATGAACTTCCTGTTTCCTGACACATTTTCCCTCCCTTTTTTGGTCTCTCTGACAGTGTATTTCCACTCATTCAATAAACTCAGTTTTTATAGTTATCTTTTACATGTCGAGGACTGCTTCTTATCACAAGTACACCAGGAAACGGGAAAGACGTGGCCCTTAAGGAGCTTGATCACTGAGGAGAAAGCAAACATAAACAAATGATGAAACATGTGATAAGTGTCAGGAAAGAGGAAATGAGGGTCCAACCAAAGTTTATTAAAGAGATGAAGAAAACCGCTGGATGACTGGCCTGGTCATCTCTTGGAAGTGAGATGTGAATGACACTTGGAGGAGGAAGAAGATCAGATGAAAATAGAGGAGACAGAAGCTCGGGAGAAATCCGAGAGACATCAAAAGATTGTAAAGACTAAAATCTATGTATCCACTAGTATCAGTGGTTCTTTCTTGTTCGGGCTGTAGCCTCTTAACTGTTTTTTCAAAATACTGTATTTGGCTCCCTTAGAAATTTCATAAATGTTTAGCACCTTCATTATTACCTGTGGACTGTTGGTTACTAAACATTCAAGCTCAGTTTTGTTGATTATACTTGAAACTATGAAAGATGCAAAAGATATTTACACATACCTGGTGGAATTTAAGACAATGTTGCTTGGGAAAAGAAAACAGAGCATAAAGATTTAATATGTATCCTATACAATGGACTAGTGCTCAGCCTTAAAAAGAAGGAGCTGTGAACCTGGAGGAGATTACGTTGAGTAAGGTAAGCCAGGTACAGAAAGACAAATGAGTGCTGCATGATCTCATTTACATATGTAACCTAAAGAAGTTGAATTCAGGATAACGGAGAGTTGAGGGTGTTTCTTATAGGATAGAGATGTGAGCTGAGGGAATAGGGAGAGGCTGGTCATAGGTGCAAACCTTTAGTTATCAGATGAGCAGGGTCTGGAGATTCATTGTGCAGCATGTTGACAATCGTTAATAATAATTTACTGCATTCCTGGAATATACAGAAAGTAGTTCTAAGTATTCCCAACTTTACTCTCCCCTCAAGAGTAGTGATATGAGGTGATGGATGTGCTAATTAGCTTGCTGGGGTGATCATTTCACAGTGTTTGCATCTATCAATACATCACACTGCGAAGCTTGACTATATGTAATTCCTTTTCATCAATTGTATCCCAGTTAGTCTAGAAAAAGGACTGATAGATCCTTCACTAGATAGGTAGAAAAGAGCTGTCAATGATTTTATAATATTAATGATTGATCTCACAAATTATGCGCATAACAGTTTATCTAGTATATGGTACTGTGGTTACTCCCAGCGGTAATTTAGTATCTTCACCGATTCTGTATTGTACAGAAGAGACATGCTACCTGATATCTGGTGGCATGATAAATCCTTGATAAAATTGGATTTGACACTTAAAGACTCTGGACCACGACCTCTTATATGGAAAAATCAGGACTTCTAGCCTGTGAGTTTCATCCTGCCTCTGTGGACAACTCCATCCTTTCTCCTCATGGTGAGATGCATCGTAATATTGATGTCAAATTCCAGCACCCCAAGGGAAGAGATTTGGTTGATCTGGGTCAGATGCTCTCTAAGCCAATCAACTGTGATCAAGGACAGCTCATATGAGACAAGAACAAGTCAGTTCCCTTGTTACCAAACTAGATGAATGGGATTAATATTTCAAAGTCTGCTAGGAAGACGATATCATAAAGGTCTACTGATGGCTGCCACTAAATGTTGCCTGTAAGTTCCCAAAAGTCTGGAGAGAAGTACCTAATATAGCACCTTGCACATAGTAGATGCTCAAGAAGTATCTCTTGATTAAAATACGTAAAAGCACAAGACAAATTGTAAAGCTGGATAGAAGAGCACCTTTCTGTTCTCTTGGAATTTACCCTCTAAGAGGGACAAGACCAGTACAAAAACGTTAATGAACCATGGAAAGATAAAATAGCAGAAAAAGTGATTGACCTTATAGCAAAAGAACTTGCTTTCTTATTTGCCTCCTGAAAGATCTCTTTGGTTGTTCTTTGAGAAACTTCTTAATTATTCTAATTCTCAGTTTTGTTACCTTTGAAAGCAATGGAGGACCTGTCTCGGCAATGGTGAAAACTCAAGGAAAAACGCTGTGCAAGCTGGAACTACACAGATTTGCAAGATATATATCTAAGTGTGGGATATAAGATGGACAACAAAGTCCCTCTGCTTTTCCCCTCATCAGAAGTTTCCTGTTCAATCAGTTTTAGGTAGCTGTGCTAACTGTAAGGACAACTGGGTAAAATTTAAGGACTTGAGAGATTTAGAGTTCACACTGGCAAGAATATAAAAAAGACAGCAAGATACTGAAATCATAACAGACTTGGAGCTAGAGTTCTTTCTAGTTGATTAATTTCTACATGACAGTGGCCATTATGGACCCCCAGCAGAAGCTTTCTTGGTAAGCTTAAGCCTGCTTGGTTCACTTGGGTATGGCGTTAGAAAAAGGGAAGTAAGATCCATAGGAAGTTATCTCTCTATGACATGAGGGAGCAATTGCCCCAAGGTAAAAGGAGGGGAAATTCATACTGTGATACTGCGTATGTAAGCGTGTGTGTTTAGGATAACATTATTAATTGCAGTCACCATGCTGCACTGGTCCAGAACTCATCCATCCCTTGTAATGGAAACTTTGGAGCTCTATGGCCACCAGTCTACTCTCTGCTCCTGAGTTCTAGATTCTAGAACTAGAGTTTTAGATTCTACATGGAAGGCCGATGAGATCATGCAGTGTTTCTTTTTTTGGATCTGTCTGAGTTTACTTAACACAACACCTTTTCAGGTTCACTCCTGTTGTCATAAATGACAGAGTTTCCATTTTTGTAGAGGATGAAGAGCATCCATTGTGTATTGTACCACATTTTCTTCATTCACTCAACTGCACTGGATCTTAAGTTGCTTCTGTATGCTGACTATCACGAATGCCACAGTGAACATGAGGGTGCAGATATATGTTTGAGGTAATGATTTTCATTTACCATGATTATATCCCAAAAGTGTGATTTCTAGATCATATAATGGTTTATATTTTGAGAAATTCTGTAATATTTTCCGTAATGGCTGTTTGCATTTATATTCTTACCAACATGGTATAGGAGCTGAGGACCAGCTTGATGCAGGATAGAGCAGGCAGTGATTGATATTAATAAACTTACATAATAAATGGAATGGAGAGTCTGTCCTAGGCCTAAATGGCTTGTGGCAACACCTGTGGATGGTGTGGGGATGTAATTAATCCCTAGACCAAAAGCTAGAACCAGAACCAGAGAAACACTACAGCTGAGGATTTGGCTTGTTCAAATTCCTTCTAGCTCAGTAGTCTCAGTTAGCAGACAATCAGGTTACTAGGTAACCATGATCTGTTCCTGTGTGCTTTTCCAAAAATGCATTGTTCTTCAGTCCTTGAACCTTGACCATATCAGCAGTTCACTCCATTGCTTCCCACAGCCTATCAGCACTCTCCTCAGTCCAGCTGTGCACCCAATAAAGACCAAGGACACTGTGCTTCAGGGTCTTAGTCCTTACTGGGCTTTGGCCATCCCACTCTGCTTTGTAACTTTTATCTATCTATTTGTCTGTCTGTCTGTCTGTCTATCTATCTATCTAACTATCTAGTCTGTGTTTTATTCTCTTGCTATACTCCTGAACAGGAGATCAGTGGTCCTAGGTTAGGGCCCTGACACACAGGTTTCTCTTTTGTCCATATCCTCCCTGACACTTGTAATTTGAATATGTCCGCTGTGTTTGGTGTGAGGTGCTACTTCACTGTGGTTTTAATATGTATTTCTCTGTGATTAATGACATCAAATATTTACTTTTATATCTGTTGACCAATTGTGTATCTTCTTTTGAGAAATGTCTGTCAGGTGCTTTGTCCGTTTCTTACCCAGGCTATTTAGTTTTATTGTGTGTGTGTGTGTGTGTGTGTGTGTGTGTGTGTGTGTGTGTGTTCATGTGGTGAGTTGTTCGCATTCTTTCTGTATTTTAGATATCTCATCTTATCAGATATATAGTTTGTAAATGTTGCCCTTATTCTTTTGGGTATCTCTTCACTCTGTTGATTATTATTATTTTTTTGCCGTGCACAGCAAACTTCTTTTAAGAGATGAAGTCCTGCTACATCATTCACACTGGCCTCAAACTCTTCAGCTTGAGCAATACACCTCCCTCAGCTTCCTAAGTAGCTGGGACTACAGGCGTGCAGCAGTACAATGCCAGCCATGTGCAGAAGCTGATTTTCAGCCTTATGCAAGTCCTTTTGTCACTGGTTTTTCATTTGTTGCTTATACTTTTGGGGTCATATTCAAAAATATCTTTCCCCACACCATTATCAAGATTTTTATTTCTGGCCATGTTATATTGTCTATAAACAAAATTCTAATGGTCAGTTCTTTCTGAAAGTTTTACCTCTTCCTTTTCTTTATTTGGCCTAATGTCTATAGCTAGCACTTCCAATAATATGTTGGATAGAAATATTAAGAATGAGCATCTTGTCTTGTTGCTGATCTGTGAAGGAAACTTTTAACTTTTTATTGTAGGCCATGACATTAGCTGGGGCCTTATCACTGTGGGCTTTATTGTTTTTAGATATATTACTTCCATGTATAATTTCTCGAGTTTTTTTAAATCATGAAAGGGTGAAATTTGCCAAGAGAATTTTTCTATCTATTGAGATAATCATATGATTTTACCCTTTATTCTATTAATGTGTTTTATCACATGTACGTATTTATATATGTCGAGTGTGCATGCTTCGTATAATCTTTTATTTTATTTTATTTTATTTATTTATTTATTTTTTTTGCGGTACTGGGGAATCGAACTCAGGACCCTGAGCTTGCTAGGCAAGCGCTTATTCCACTGATCTATATCCCCAGCCCCCTAATCTTTTAAATATAATGTTGATTTCATTTTGCTAGTAATTTTTTTTAAAGCCGAAGGGTTGGAAATTAATGAGACATAGTGCTGAGGGGGAAATCAGGGGATAATGGATGTTTTGGACGGGGAAGCTAGAGCTGTATTTTTACCTGACTTTAGAGTTATAAAGGAAAATATGTTTCAGATAGAATTTTTCCCTTTTCCTATCTTTCAAAATGGTCTCAACTTTTTAGTAAAGGAATTCACATACCCTGAAAACTGACATTCAGTCAGTACACAATGTTAGGATCATATTCATTGTTTAAATATTTCAGTTCTTTCTTCCTTCTTATTGTGCTGTCCTGAGACCCACTAAGTGCTCCTTTACCTACCAAGTCACCCACCCTACATTTAACCTGGTGGCCCTGTCATCTCACAACCCCGCAAGTAAACAGCAACTTACTGGCATATCGAGGAGCCTCCAGGACCCTGCCTGGCACAGGGCACCTCATCCTTTCTTATGTATTCATGTTCTTGTAGTACTAATTATTACTTTGAATATCATGTACTTTTGCACCTGCAGAGACCAATGTAACAGTCTTGGGGATTCTGAAGGAATAGAAGGTAGGAGGGATGAGTGGTTGATTCATACCCTTCTCGTTTTATGTTTTGCTGTTTATACACAGCCCTCCCTCCTTACCTGACAGGCTACAACTACTTGGTCATGATCATGTCTACTTCAGAGCATTGACCGTAATGAATGTAAGAGGTGAAAGGAAGATCTATACTACTAAACAACAGTCCAGGGAGGACAGATCCAAAAGAGAGAACTTTTTGTTTAACACTTACCTTAGAAGAAGGCATAACTTTGCTTGCCCCTCAACTTGGAAGCTGAAGTGAAGTGTTCTCCTAGACTGTGCTAGATAATCCTGGACAAAATCTAGGCATCACAATATGTTATGTGGAGAGTTTGCTTTCACGAGTGAATAAAGGGTTGGTTGACCAGGAAGATAAACGCATTTATAGTTCAGCTTTCCTAAGGGTATATTTTCCAGGGTCTGACCTTGTAATATAGTAGACAAAGAAATATTTGTTCATGTCCAAGTAGCCTCCATTCTTGGAAAGCATTATAGAGAATTTGCCCTAGAGTTTTCAGTTGATATTAGAAAGTAATTAGGACCAGTATTTTAAACGTGTATTGATTTAAGTAGTTAATTAAGACTTGATGGATATAAACAAGCCATCCAGAATACTGTGGTGTCTAGAAATTGGTGGCTAAAGTTTCTTTGACCAACTACAATTTTTCTCACTGGTTTAATTATATGTTTTACCCCTTTCTCCTTACCTGGATGAATTGTAAGCACTTAAATATCCTATAATAGTATATCTGGATGCAAATTGGAATCCACTCATTCAAAATCTGTCATTTAGAGACAAAGAAATCATTATCGCGATGTGTTAAAACCCACATTTCCAATACTAGATGGAATTTTCTACAACTGTACCTGCACCAAGAATAATATAGGGTTATATCTGTGATTATTGGGGTACAAAAAGTGAGGCTTTACTGTATATACTAGCACAATATTACGCATTCAAAGTCAGGCACATCATTCACACTGGTCCGTGAAGAAGGCTGATTAGCTGACTTATTGAAAATATTTGTGGAACGCCCATCATGTGTTGGGATAGGCAGCATGCACACACAAGCCTTTGTAAGCCATGTACAGAGCATAGGACCCGATGTGAAGAAGGTTCCCTCGGCAAAGTAAAAGTGTGCTTAGGACTTAGAAGCACAGTTCTGTGTGAGGTAGGTGGATTTGTGAGTCCCTGGCCTTAGCTAATTCAGTCTGGTAGAGCATGAAAATCTTGCTCACAAAATTATGATTTCCATCCTTTCCCTTGGTTCTCCACACAGCTCTTTAACTATCTAGAAGATTTAGCAATGACTTGTGAGTACATTAGAGGAGAAAAATAAGTCACTGACTTCAAGGAGTTTGTTGTGGTAAAAGAGGAAGACATAGTAAATAAGGAATTAAATGATTAATTAGTACTGTAATTGTTCTATGAAGTACAAGGTAAAATATTTTCTTTGTTCTGGAGAAGTAATCTTAATTTAACTTCCAAAAGGAGGAGAATAATAAAAGTGGTCATTTATTAACATCAAACACTTCATACACATTGTTTTGAATCCTCCTAACAAATACTTCCTCATCTTCCAGTTGAGTAACAAAAGATTCATGAAATCCAACTTGCTCTTCGTCCTTTACAGTCAGTAATATCAGCGTGGGGACTGGAACACAGGCCTCTTAGCTGAGCTTGTGGGCTTTCCATTATTATAGTATTTCAGGGAGTTAGAGCGCTTGATGTCACAGGAGAGTCAGGAACCGATTATCTCAAACACTATATATGAGGTTTCTTTTAGCTTTGAGTGTCAGTGTTAGGTTATCCTAAAGCTCAGTAAGCAAATGCTAATCAGTGACTAATAAGTTACAAAAAACTCTCCCTTAGCTTCTAATGCCCACACATCTTGGTATGCTGGTTGCAACACTAATAGGAATTATTATGAGAAACATTGGCATTTCCTTTTGCTCATTTACTCCTAATGAAATTTTTTTGTATGCCTCATTAAATGCCAGAATCCCATGTATTGTGTTTTTAAAATAACAATTCTTCCATTGAACTAAATTGTTTTTCTCATTTCCACTAACACTCGCCTCCATAACAGGAATTCAGTTTTTAGTCCTGGTTTCTGCATATCACAGCTGGCCTACCATTTCTAATTGCAATGAAAGTTAACCCACTAATTGTTGCAAAAACCACCTAGAGCTCAACCATACAGAAAATAAGGTGTAATTTTATGATTAATAATATAATAACACTCTCTAAATCCTATTCTTTCCAAAGCAAATGAAATGAATTCAAAGTGAAAGTGCTGTATATTAACCCAAGGTTTATAGCAGTGAATTTTCTTTCTTTTCTTATATTTCAGTAAAATATCCACAGCATAAAAGTGACAATCTTAATCATGTTAAGTGTGCAGTCAGTGGCATGAAGTATACTCCTGTTGTTGTACAGAAGAACTACCATCTGCTTATTTTCATTACCTCAAATTACAGCTTTATACCTATTAAAAATAATCCCTTGTTTCTCCTTTCCAAGATCCTAGCATCCACTGTTCCACATTCTGTTTTTATGAACTTGATTACCTTATTGTATTAGTTAGCTTTTTGTCACTGTGACAAAAATATATGAAAATAGGAAAGAAGAGAAGGTGCACTTTGGCTTAAGGGTCAGTCCGTGGTTACCTGGCTCTGGTGTCCTTGAGTCTGTGGTGGCCCCTGGCAGAGGAAAGCTCCCTACCTTATGGAGACCAGCAGCAGAGAGCAGGGGACACATGCTGCTGGGCTTGCTTTTTTTTCTGCTGTTGTCTTACTGGGGCCCAGCCTCGTGGGTAGTGCCATCCACATTAAAGGTGCTGCATCTCCCCCATCAGCGCACTGTCTCACGTGCCAGTCGTCCCCAAAAGCACCCTCACAGACACACTCAGAAGTGTGCTTGCCTAGTTTCTCTGGCATTTCTTAATCCAATCAAGGTGATAGTGAGGGTTAACCATCACCCCTAGGTATCTCATGTAAGTAGAATCGTGCAGAATTTGTTCTTTTATTTCTGGCTTGTTTCACTAACCATAATGTCCTTTAAATCTCATTGACATTAAGACTCAGGGTTTCTTTCCTTTTTAGGTTTAATAATATTCTACTTTGTATCTATATGTGTTTTCTATTTATTGGTTAATTCCTTCATGGGTATTTGGTTAGCACTGGATTTCAAATAATCTGAAATATTTTATGAGTGATTCTGTATTAGTAAGAAATGGACAGAATGATACTTTGTTAAAAAAGAAACAAAGTAAGTTGAGAATGAATTATAATGTTGAATTGTATTCTCCAGGACAATAACCACATGAAATACTGACCACTTCAAACATAGATAATCTGAAGCAGTGATTCTTACCACAGTTAGGTAAAAATCTAGCAATCTCCCCAGTTTTAGGGAGTTACAACAGACTAGACTTAGTCATACATTCCACAGAGTCAATCTGGGCTGGGGATATAGCTCAGTGGCATAAGTGCCTGCCTGGCAATCACAAGGCCGAGTTTGACTCCCAGTACCAAAAAAACAAAACAAAACAACAACAACAAAAAACAAATGCAGAAAGCCAATCAGAGAGATGAACAGTGGTGAATAAGGGAAAGGAATTTTATTCTCATTGTAATCACACAGCAAGAGCAGTATTCTAGTTCCCCAAGATCTGTCTTTAAATATGGCCATAGGAACCTCAGAATTATATAAGAGGAACAAAGGCAAGGGTTGGGGGTTTCTATGGTTAGTGGTCCAGATTGTCTTGGTCTGGCTATGGTCTGGTTGATTATTACCTTTGGCTAGTATCTGAGGACTAGCCCAGTGGAAAGTCTCTGTTGTTTGGGGATTAGGTTTGCTGCTTTGTCTGATGTTTATCAATCATCTTGTTACTGAGATCTATAGGGGAGAATGACTCAAGAAAACTCAAAAATAGGAAGGTCTAATAACAAAATGGAGTCAGACAGACAAAATAGAATTAGTTAAGTCTCTGACTGAGCCTTCCTTCAAGACACACTGTAAGTGTATAGGCACATCTCAGATTTAAAGGACATGTTATAAAAAAATTGAAATGGCTCAGTTACAATTTTTAAATATTTATTATATGTTGAAATGGTAATATTTGGCTATATGGGATTAAATAAAATATATTATTGAATTTTACTTTGATTATTTAAGTTTTTAAATGTGGCTTTTAGACAAAAACCACAGATGTGGGTCATATTATATTTCTTCTTTGTGTTTCCTGGGTTCCTTAAGATCATTAGGTTGTTTATTTAAAATCTTTTCCTTTCTTTTTTATGATACAAGTACTTATTGACATAAGTGTCCCCCTCAGTACTGATTTGAATATCCTGTAAGGTTTTGGAAGGTGTGTTCCCCTGTTCATTTATTTCCAGAAATTTAAAAATTTCCATTTTGCTTTCTTCAAAGATCCATTCTTGTACTGTTTACTTCCCATGTATTTGTGTAATTTCTAATATTTCTCTTTTGTTGATCCATAGTTTCATTCTATTACGACCAATGAGGATGAATTAATTTTGAAATATTTTGAGATTTATTTTGTGGCATAAAAGAAGGTCTCTCCAGGAGAATGTCCCATGTACTGATGAGAAGAAAGTACATTCTGCAGCTATGGGATGAAATGTTCTAGAAACATTTGGCAGATCCTCTTGGCCTATAGCGTAGTTTAACTGTGATACTTCTTTAATGACGTTAAGTTTGGGGGATCTCCCTGTTGAAGAAAGCAAGATGAAGTTTCTCTTTCCTGTTGTTGGTATAGAGTCGATCCCTCCCATTATATTTGATTTATACAATTAGGTACTCCGCATTAAGTGCATATCCACTCACAATACTTACCTTTTGTGGAATTGATTCTTGATCGTTACATAATGAACTTTTAAACGAATTTGCCTTCTCTTCAGCACAATCTTCCTTTCTGATAGATGTGTACAACTACTCATGCTTGCTTTGGTTTCCTTGTTCCTGGAATATCTTTTCCACCCCTCCTCTTGCAGCCTGTCTTTACTGATGAAAAGCATTTCCTGTTGGCAGCATATAATTGGGTTGTGTTTTTTCATCCATTTGGCCAATATTATATGTATCTTTCAATTAAGGAATTTATTCGTGTACAGTCTGGGCTAACACTGGTGTGTAAAGACTTACTATTGTCATTTTGTTAATTTTCTCATTTGAATATTTCATGTTTCTTTCTTCCTTCCTGTTTATCTTTGTGGTTTGGTGGTTTTCTATACTGATGTGGTATGGTTCTCCTATCTTTCTCTTTTGTAGACCTCCTCATACTGAATTTTATATGCTCATGAGTTTTCCTATGCTCATGAGCTTTTGCCCTTGGACTTGATGTGTGGGATGACCCATAAGTACTTGTAGATCCTTTCTGGTGGTGATGAATTCTCTCAGCTTTTACTTGTCTTGGAAAAAACCTTTATTTTTCCTTCATCTCTAAAGGATAACTATACTGGTTATAGTTTCCTTGTTGGGATTATTTTTGCTTCTTTCAGTGCCCTGAGTATGTGAGTCCTTTCCTTCCTACTCTGCAGAATTCCAGCTTGTTTTCTTCCTGATGGTAGTTTACTGATGGTCCCCTTGGATGTGAATTTGTGCTTCTCTCTTGTTATTTTTAGAGTTCTATCTTTTTCTGTGTTTTTGCCAGCTTGAGCATACTGCACTATAGAGGGAGTTTTTCTGGTCAGATCTCTGGAGTTTTTTGTGCCTCTTACATCTTATATGCATATCTTGTCCAACATTAGGGAAGTTGTCAGTTTTTTTTTTTTCAATAGATTTTCTAGGCTTTTCCCTGATCTTCACTTTCTGGAACTTTCCTAATTTGAATAGTTGTTCATTTAATTGTGTCACATAAGTTTTAAAGGTTGAGCTTTTTTTCCTGCTCTGTTAGACTGGTATAGTCCAAAAGACCTGTCTTTCCCAAGCATAGTGGTACATTCTTGTAACCCCAGCTACTCAGAGATTAAGGTGGGAGGATTATATGAGATCAAGAGCAATATTCTGAGGCCTTGTCTGCTTAAAAAAATACTGTTTATAAGTTTAGAAAATCCCCTGGGTGATCTAGTCTGCTGTTGAGTTTCTAAATTATATTTTTTATTGCTTAAGTTTTTCATTTAGAGATCCTAGTTTATTTTAATAATTTCTCTGGTGAATTTCTTATTCATATTATGAATTGTTTTGCATTTCACTTAATTTTCTGTCTTTTCTTGTATCTCGTTGGCTCTTCTTGGCATCATTCTTCTGACTACTTTAGCAGGCTTTATGTCAACATGCTTTTCTTTAGTGTCTGTTGCTAGACTGTTATTGTGTTCCTCCAGAGGCACCATGTTACAATGCTTTTTCAAACTTCTTGTGTCTTTACATTGATATTGCACATCTGGCAGGTTGGATTTCTATTAATTTTGTAAGGTGGCTTTCACAGAAGAAGACTTTTTCCTAAAATGTATGTGTCTTTAGGTAATGGTTTGGTAAGCTCTGTTGACTTTGGGCAGCACAGTGTATCTACCTACAGCTCTTCGATAGCTATAATCAATAGCTTTGAGCATGGTGCATGCTGGAGTTGTGCTCTCTGCACAGTAGAGGTGGAGCATCACCCATTCAATGGATATTTCAGGAATAGAAATGGTGGTGTTAGGAATATGGTAGATATTTTCTTAGGGATCACTGTGATGAGCCCCATTGGCAGCAAGCATCTCTGGCAGTGGCATGCCCTGCAGCTCCAAGGGCACAGAACCCACACTCAGTGGCACACACTGGCTGTGGACAGTGATGGAGATGGACACGCAGTATGTGTTCTCAGCTAGGACCATGGTTAACTGGCCGCAGGAAGCATTGGTAGTGGGGATGAGGTGTATGCAACATGTGTCCTCAGATATAGGATGGATACCAGCCATAGGAGGCAGTGGTAGCAGGTGGAAGGTGATTTGCTCCAGATCCTGGGGGGCACCCTTTGTCCTCTCACATGTAGGTGTTAGGAATCCCCTCCTACCAAGATAAGCCACCTGGACTCTGTAGTTCAGGACACTACTTGGGCATGGATTAAGGGGTGATAGCTTTACTGCTGGGTCTAGCTGAGTTCATGAGCTTACACCCTTCAGTGCTCTAATGGTGGAATGTTTGTGGGACACAGGGATGAGGGTATCTTTATGAATTCTAACTGTGGTTCGACTCTCAAGATGGTGCTGAGCTGTAGCAGCCTTACATTTGGGGTTGTAAGGGAGACAAGGTGAGCTCCTTTTCCAAAGTAAAGCTGCCACGTTGACTCCCAGTGGCTTCCCTATGTGAGATCCAAGGTGATGATGACTACAGACCTCTCCTGTAATTGGATCGTGGGCACCTGCAGCAATGAAGTCCAACTGGACTCATCCTTTCACTCTTTCCCTACAGTGAGTTGCTGCCCTGGTCAAGAAGTGAGGCTTGCCATGGCTGCTGTCCTCTCTCTATGCTGCTCTCCCAGGTCAGCGCGTCTGGCAGGGCTCCTGTGCCGAATTCCAGCGCTCTCCATTGGTCACTCACTTTCATGGTTTAGATTTAAAATGCCCCCCTAAAGTCTCATATGTTCAGAGATAGGGATTTTCGTAGGTGCCTGGATCACGCAGTTGCTCTCCTCAGCAGTGGATCTGTTCATTGATAGGTTTGTAGCTCATGTGTTATTAGGAGGGGAGGCCAGCTTGAAAGTGGGTCACTGGAGATGTGACCTTCTTACTTTCAGATCCTCCTTTCCCTTGCTGCTTCCTTGTCACTATGGGTTGAGCAGGTTTCCTCTGCCAGAGCTACTGAGTGTGCCGTTTCTGCCTTGAAGCTGGTCTACCATGGACTGAGTGCACTGGAACTGTGAGCCCAAAGAATGGATCTTCCTTTAACTTGTGGGTGTTAGGTATTTTGCCTAAGCATTGGGAAAGGGACTGTTATGGTTTGTGTCTGCATGTCCCCCCAAATCCTCATGCAGTTATGGGGTGGCTTTTAGAGTTTATGACTGATCCATGATCCAATGCTGGGATTATGGATGTGAGAGCTATACCCACCCTAAGGCAGATAGTTTGTATATGAAAGGGAGAGACAGAGGCTGCTGGCTGCCATTCCTCCTTTTTGCTCTTGCTGTTTTTGCTGTGTACCTCCACCATGAACTGTTGCCCTCTGCCATGTGCCACTTGCCTCAGAACCAGCCAAATATGGACTGAGACCTCCCAAAACTGTAAGCTAAATAAACCTTTCCTTCCTTCATTTTGGATGTTGGGTATTTTGTCTCAGCAATGAGAAAGAAGTAACCAAGACAGGGACTAATGTAGCTATGTACAAATGCAGGTGGTAGCCACCTGTTGCTTTTTCTCTTCTTTTGAGGAGAAGAGGAATGCTGGGCTCCTCTATTTGGCTACCTTATATTCTTTTAAATCATGTTTCTATTGGGCATTGGATATACAATGTTCTTAGGAAAGTTGTCTCCGGGTTTTCTTCGTTATTCTGGCTCAGACAGGATATGATTTGCCCATTCTCACCTATTACAGTCTACTAACAGAAGAAAAGATTTATCCACAGGAATTAGTTTCTTATTGTATACCATCATTCAAGGTGAGCAATATTTTGAGTATCAGAAAACACTCTGTAAGTTTTATAGCATGATGCAGGACGCTGCATTCTCTTACCTCGTTATTAGTTTGTCATCATACTATTCCTTCTTGTAAAAATGGAAAATATTTAGAAGGAATGTGTAAGCCTTCTTCTCTTTTATCTCCCCCCTATGCTTGTGCTATCCTGCCTCATCTAGAGCTTTCTCTGTTCACAGGCACTCTTTATATTAGAACAGATTTTCGTAAGTTCCTGTTAGGCATTTGTTTGAAAGGTCTGAAGCTAAAGAACACGATGCGTACACTGACTGACTCTTTTGTTCTGGTTGATTAGCCTTGCAGAAAAATAATGCCAATCCTTGAAAGAGTAAAAGAAAACACTGGGTCTATCTATTCAAATCAACACTATTGTGAGAAATCAGGGATCCTGCTGCCTCTCCTCAGCCCACACAGTGCTCTTTCTGCTTCTGGAACAGAAGTTCCAAGGGTAAGCAAGGTCAAGCCATGAAGGTATAGCAGTGAAAGAAAATGTACGTCACAATTACTTAGGTAGGCAGAATACTACACATACTTTTCTACTTCAGGTATTTTAATACAGAATCTTATTACACTGAGAGGTTATGGTTTGCCTCAGAAGACACTTTATTTGAACATGCCCCTCTTTTTCAGCTTCTTAAGTTCAGCCCCAAAGAGCCCTTTCTGCTGTTAGTGATTTTTTTTTCCTCATGTGATTTCTTTTTCTTTTCTCCCAAAAGCTGTTACTTAGAAAAGGCTTTGTATGTACTTTAGACACTTCTAATTTAAGCTTAAAGTTTTCTTTACAGACATATGCAGATTTTATACTCACTGTCCTGAATATAGGACATTCAAGTGCTTACATTGAAACTTCCTACCTATTATGGTCTGAGTGGTTAGATTTCCCCTGTGAATGAATGGAAGGAATTTAGCTCTAGATCACTGATTCTATTTAAAGAAAATTATATTTTGAACAAGTCATTGCAAGATTGGGAAATGTAGTGGGGTTAATGGCAAGGGCAGACAAGGAGAAAGCAGAGAGGTAGAAAGATGAGTTGGAAGTAGAAAAAGGAAATGGGGAAAGAGGGTGGGTGAGTGCTATGGTTTGTGTCTGAATGTCCCTTTGAAGACTCATGCAGTCATGGGGCGGACTTCTAGAGTTATGATTGACTGATGGTCCAGTGATGGAATTATGGGTGTGAACGCTACACTGCCCTGGGAGGGTAGTTTGCATACAGTGTAAGGGAGGAAAAGAGGTTATTTGCCACTGCTCCTCCCTTTTACTCTTGTTGTTTTGCTGTTTTCCACCACCATGAATGGCTTCCCCATGCCTTGTGCCATCCTGCCTTGGAGCCAACCAAGTATGGACTGAAACCTCTACAAACTGTGAGCTAAACAAACCTTTCCTTTCTTAACTTTAGGTGTCAGATATTTTGTCTCTGCAACAAGAGAAAAGTAACCAAGACAGTGAGTATGGTATTTAGGGCAAGACAGACAAGAGGGAAAGGGGAGAGACTGAGAAAGAGTTAAAGGTGTAGAAAAGAAAAGGAAAGGAAAAGGAATTGAAACTAAAAAGACAAAGTAGAAGAAATAAATACAAATGGTGCAAAAGGGAAAAAGCACAGGTTGGGGCAGATAAGCCATGAAAATTGAGTTTCCTATGGTTGTTACTTGTTCTTCTCACCATAAAATTTTATTTGAAAAAATAAAAACATCATCATGTAGTCATCCATTATTTTAATGTTGTTTCTAAAATAAAGTACAGACTTTTCCAATTATAAAAGAGTTAATGTGGGCCAGGGATTTAGCTCAGTGGTGCAGCACCTGCCTGGAATGCATGAAGTCCTGAGTTTGATTTCTGGTACCCCTTCCCAAAATAAATAAAATAAAATAAAAATAAAAGAGTTAATCTGTACTTCCTTTTTAGAAGCACTAGCTTTGAACTGACCCATATTGTAAGGAGTGTAAATAATGTCACATTTGCTTTCTTCCTTGTTCTAATTAGAAAAAGCCCAAGAAACTCCCCTGTTATCCTCTACCAGGAAAAGAAAAGGCAAGAAGTCCATAACAGTTGTGCTTTATTAGAGAGGGCCTTGTTTCTTCATCAGAGCTTTCAAAGAATTCCTTAACCATTACATAGTTCAGTTATTTTTCTAATTCCATCACAGTAAGGAACTCCAGTCTTTCTGCTTTGGCTTTCAACTGGGGTGAACCCCTCCACTTCCACTTTGAGGTGGGATCAGCTTGTATCTGTTTGCATAGTTGCTGCTGCTCAGTGCTGCTGCCAGTTCTATAGCCAGAAAGGGCCTCCCATGTCTGCTAAGTGCTACCTCAGCCTGCCACAGCTTCTCGAGGTAGCCCTCAGTGCTCAGGCACAGCGCATGGCCATTCTGATACGCTGCTGATCAGAATCACTGAGTTGGAGCCAACTCCACCATCCACCCTCAATTCTCCTTCTTACTCTGGGATTCCACCTGAGGATGGGCTCCCTTTTCCTTTCATTCTTGTTTTTTCAATAAAACAAAGCCCAGTATTTCAACATGTACCTGCCTGGAAGAATATGATGGTTAATCAGTAGGGGTTTGACTGCTTAAGAAGGTAGCTTCAGATCCCAGAACCACAAGAGTTTTCCTACCTTTCTTGCTGTTCAAGAAGGTTTAGTACTTAGAAAGAAAATGGTGTGGAGTTTTTTTTTTTTGGATAGAGAAAGTAGCTTTTCTGTGTTCTGGTTGAATCTAAAGTTGTGGAAATAGAAAGCAAAATAATCATTTCGTATGTTACCCTGCCATAACACCTTTATTCTAGAAAATATACATAATATTTTATTTATGGTCATAGTAAAGTTTATTTGTGGTAATGCTAATCATTTTACAAATATATATGACACTTTTTATAAATTAATAAAAACATCAAGGTTCCATGTGGCTATATAGCTTGCTGAAGGTCACCCCAGCAGTAATAATGAGGTCTGTATTGAGGTTTCCACCTGACCTCAGTTGTTTAACGTCAGCTACTAAGACGTACGGAAGCCCTCTGAACTCACTGCTGTGTGAAGGCCTAGTGTTCCAAAGTGTAAAGTTAAGATACCAGGTGGTTATAGGAATATGAATTGGAGAAGAGGCCAAATTTTAGTAAAATCACGTGAAGATTAAATCATTCTTAGGCCAATTTTGACTCTCTCAAAGAGTGGCTTGTTTTAAACACAAACTTTCAATTTATTTGTAAATAAAATAATAGAAAACATTTCACATTGTCAGAGAGAAGGCCATACATAACTAAAATAATAAAACCACTGGTACAATTAAAAGAAAACTGAAAAAACAAGCAAAATATGGAACAAAAAATAAGAGAGCCACAACTAAATATAAAAATAAATGAAAGAAAGAAAATAGTTGAAAAGAAGATAGATTTTATGGAACTGTGTCCATGATAATACATATTGATGTTTGAGGTAGCTTAATAGACAGATTAATATCTACCAAATTATGACATTTAATATTAGTAAAATCACTTTATTATAAGAAAATAAGACATTCTGATATTTTCTGAGCAGCTTCTGGGAGTTATTTATTAATGTTACAAAAATAGAAATAGAATGAAACTGTTAATGCACTACCCTGAATTCAACATCTTACTGTTACAAACATTTCCGAAAATAAAATTGCTCTGCTCTGTCCCTGTCTCTCTCCCCCTACAGCTGTCATTTTTAGAGATCTCTATGTTAATTATCTATCCTTGGTGACACTTAAATAGGGGTAGCTTTGCCTTTATTGGTGTGATTATTTGGTTGGTAGCTTCTTGTTCATTCTGTGGTAAGTCGTATGATAGCACAGAGCTCGGTTTTCCTTACAATGTGCAGCTTCACTTCTCTTAATAATTAGTGCTAAGCATGCAAGAGATGCTCAGCAAATATGTTTGCAGTGAATAAATAATCTAATAATCCTAGAAAATGAGCAGGATGCGACTGTGGAGAATTAACTTTCACACATCACAGGTGAGTTTGGATCAAAGGGTAGGGGCTGAAGGCATAGAGCTGGGATAAAGGGTGGTATTTGAAAGTTACCATTCTGAAACTGAAATCAGGTAGTAAGAGGAATCTTCAGGACATTCACATTAAAATCTAAAGATGTGTGGATGTATAGTCCTTCAACTTAAGCCTATGTGATCCAGAAATAAAATGCACTTTCTAGGTTCCTTGCCTTTGACTTTTATCTTCTGCTTTGAGACTTTTCTCAAAAGAAGAATATTAAAAGGTGGTACTGGGTTGTTTTTAAATCCATGCAAACAGTTCTGGCACCTCTTGGCAGCTGGAACATGAAGTAAAAACTATTTTTTAACCTAGTTGAAAAATCATCGACTAGGATGAATGGAATAAAATAGTCAGATAAAAATGATAAAAACATAGAGAAATTAAATCCTTTATACAGTGCTAGCAAAAATGTAAAATGGTGCAGCTGCTTCGGAAACTAGTTCCTTAAATGATTAAACACAGTTATCGTGTGACCCAACAATTCAATTCTCATGCATAGAGCTAAGAGGAATGAAAACATAGATCCAAACAAAAATGAGTGCGTGAGTATCTATCACAGTATTACTTATAATCAATAGTGGAATGACTAAAATATCCATCGGTGGAGCAGTGGGTGAATTAAACATGATATATTCACATACATTACTGAAGAAACAGAGCTATGGGGATAGATATAGACACATATGGGTACTGATATAGACAAGAGGTTTACTATAGAGAATAGCTCACGTAATTATAGAGGCCATGAGGTCTCAGGATCTGCCATTTGCAAGCTGAAGAAGAAGGAAAGGCAGTGATGTGTGTAATTCAGTCTGGGTCCAAAAGCCAAAGAACCAAGAGCAGTAATACCTGATAGCAGGTGAAGATGTATGTTCAAACTCAACCTCAAGCAAAGAGCAGATTCACTGCTTCTTAGATTGACTTAGGTCCTCAAGGGATTGGGTGACACTGGGAGTGATGACTTTTACTCACTCTACTGATTCAAATGTTAATATCTTCTGGAAAAACTGTCACAGACGGTGTCGGGACATGTTTTATCAGTTACCTGGGCATCCCTTTCCCCAACTAAATCAATACATAATGTTAACTACCACACAGTAGCTGAGACTGTAGCTCAGTGGAAGAGCAATCACTTAGCATGGGCGATGGCCTGGATTCCCTCACTGGCAACATGTGGGGATGAACAAGAAACTCACCACCACACCATACAATGACCTGATATGTGGTCATCAAAAGGAGCTAAGTAATAATACAACAGTTGAGGTAAACCTTTCAAATCTTATGCTAAGTTAAAGAAGCCAGACCCAAAAGTTGACATCATGATTTTATTTATATGAAAGTCAAAATAGGAAAATCCAAAAAGACAGTAGATTAGCTACTGCTTGAATTTATGCAGAGAGAGGATTAAGAGGACTGACAGCTAAAGAATATGGGATTTTGTTTCCAGAAGTTGAGTGCACAGCCATCTACCACATGGTATTTAGGTCAATAATGGACCATGCATTCAATAGGAGCCTCATAAGCTTATATGAGATGAAAAATTCCTATCATCTAGTGATCTCTTAGCCATCAGGTTACAAGGTGGTACCTGTTTGTTGTGATACTGGTGTGAAGAAAAGTACTGTGTGGTCAGCAGTGTAAAAGTTCAACAAGTACGATTTTATACAGTATCTGCACTGCTACTATACCTTTATGTGGAATCTTCTCTGGTCAGATATTTAAATACCAAAGAAAATGGGCTGGCTGTCAGTTAACCAGCATTGGGTTCTGGCAGTTGCTGTACCTCTCTGAGTCTTGGTGGTGGCATCTGTAAATCTGTATTTGGAGCTGTAGCACTTTAGTGTCTCTGTAGAGGTTTGCTAAGGTATAGTAAGTATTTGGCCACACAAGATGTAGAACAGAATGAGGTATAATGTCCTGTCCTGTTTCTAATTGAATAAAAAGAAATCTTTACTCATGGAGTTTATAGTGAATATGTCTTAGTGTCCAATAAAACTATTTCAATTTTTTTCCAAAGAAGTTCAATTTAGCTATCAGTACCAGCCCTACCACAGCAAAGCAGATCTGTGTCACAAGCAATATTCAATATTTGCATGTTTTGTTTCATGGGTGTCAGAGTGTTTGACATGGGCCTGGGTTCCTGTCTGAAGAGTGCTGTGCTTCTATCTAGTGAAAAACTGGAAAGTATTCTACATGCACCAAAATGGTGGAGAAGTTCAATTGATTTTTCTCTTGTACCTTGATTTTGATGTCACTTGGTAGACTTTCCAAGGGTGGAATTTTATAGAAAATAGAATAACAGGAAAATGTTAAGAGAAGAAAGAGTATACACCAAAATGATAAATACTGCAGCCTTCTGAAAAGTGTACTCTGGTAGATTAAAAGGAGATTGGGGGGCAGTATACAGTTAAAATAGCTGTGGTTTTATAGCGTAAGGGCACTGATTGCTTTTCATTTTAGGTAATTTACATTTTTAAAAGTTGGTTTAATAACATATAGAAACTGGTATAGGTTAAAAATACCTACTGCTGTTTGTGCTCTACTTTATGGACTCTATTAAGAGAGATAAAACAAGAGTTAATTATAAAGCAAGGTAGGCAGTATTGATGAAACTCCTAGCTCTTAGGAAAAGAGCTTTCTTAAGGGTAATAGGTTATACCTGACAATGTACCGAAAGGACATTTTTAAGGTTGATGAATGATGTCTGCAAGTCTGCTAATTAGCTGTGTCCCCATGAGCAGGCCATTTAACCTCTAAGGATATCAATTTCCTCATTTGTAAAATTAAAGAATAAAGAAAGAGAGACAGCACAAGAGAGAAAGATACATTTTTGACATGCAGAGATGTGGATTGGTGGCTTGGGTACAAACCTGTCATCCTAAGATCTCGAGGGAAACATGTGTCTTACAGAACGATGTGATCTGCATTTCACAGGCAGGAAATGAAACTCACAGAAGCTTGTGATGGGGACCACGTCCACAGACAAGGAGATCCTGATTTTTTTTTTTCTCTTGATGGTTGTTCTCTCTTTTTCTCTATACTGGGGACGCTATGAAGAGGGATTTCTTTTGAAGTTATCGGTAACAAGAAAGTGATCAGTTGACCTCCCCCAAAGACACGGTGAAGAAACAATTCTGTGGGATGATGTTACAGTTACTATTTCTTGTAATAAAAGTACTTTTTAAATACATTTACGTACATATGATACTGTATTAGGTAGAATTAGGCAGGTTCTCTTTCTTTTGGTAACTTTCAGTTTAGGAATTCCTAAGGCACGAGGGTTTAAAGGGCAGGCAGGATGACCAAAAAGCACTCGCTTCCAGAGATATTAACATGAGTACTCAAGCGAAGAGGGGCCGCAAAGACATTTCAGAGACGTGTCCAGCACTTTCTGCTATAAGTAAGTGGGAAGGAAAACGCTGGGGCCATGCTATTACTCACTCTGAGTTCAGACACAACAACTGGAAGATGAGAGGCGGCCACCGTGTAATCTATGCTTCAGAGTTATTAAGTGGATGAAAGGAGGCCACGCATTTTAGGGTGTGTCTTTAGCCTTGTTCTCCCACAAGCAATGATCTTCTATGGAGGGAATCACAAAGCCTCAAAACAATGAACTGGCTTCCCACACCCACCAGCCAAAACTATATTGCACTCAGCTGCAGGTTCAGAAGCAGAAGGTGGAAACGCTCACTGTGTTCCTGCAGGAGCTGCCCCGTGAACACAGAGGGCCTTCACTCACAAACTCCTTCCTTCCTGTGCTCACTCCTGTTGTCCTCAAGCAGGCTTCCTCCTTCTCCACTTGCTTTCACCCCATATGCTGATCACCCAACTGGCCCTTAGCTTTCTGGCTCTGTATGCCAACAGCTTAGCCTTTCTGGTTTCTTTGCAAGTATTTGTCTGGATGCCTGTCCTTCACTTGCTCTTTCTCATGGTTTAAAATAGCATTGCTGATGCCCACAGCCTCATTTAAACCTGAACTCTGGCACTCAGGTGGAATCTTGGGTTCTTTTTAGCACTGGAGAACTCTCAGGTTTCCTGATGAAACAGATGCTCCATAATTTGATCTTATTTTTTAATGTGAAAAGAATTATTGATTAATCTTCATATTGAAAATGCACAATGCTTTAAAATATTTGCTCAAGGTAAAAATGGTATTTTTAGAAAATGTTTAGTTTTATGAGTCCACGTCTGCAGTACATAACGCTCAGATTCCTGGTGTGGAATTGGTGCCTGAACACAACACACCTGAACTTCTTTCTTCACTCCCTTTCCTCCTCTTCTTCCCTTCTTCCTCCATCTCTTACTCCCCTTCTCATTTGAGAAAGGTCTAGCTCTCTACTTTCTTTATCTATCTTTTATTTTGGTCTTTATTTCTAATTTGGGTTTTTTATGTGAGAAACCATGCAATATGTAAGCTTGTGTGTCTGATTTAGCTCACTTAACATTATGGTCTTGAGTGCATCCACTTTCCCAGCAATGACTCAGGTTTACCTTACTTTAGGGCGGAGTAGTAGTCTATTGTGTGTAAATACCACACTTCCTTTAAGTAGACTTATAATGGAAAGATTGATAGTAAAACCATTCTCATTAGGTTATTTTGTTGGCCAATTGACCCTCTTTATTTTGTTCTATTCCTGTGTGTGTGTGTGTGTGTGTGTGTGTGTGTGTGTGTCTATCTGTTGAGGACAGAATGTGAGGTCTTCTCCCTTAACAAAACTTTTAAGTGTGCAACGGTTTTTGCTAACTAGAAGCCCACTGCTGTAAAGCACTGTAAGATATGCAGCACGTATTCATTCACCTAGGCTAACCAAAGCCTTATGCCACTGAGACATCAGTCCCCTCATTCCTTTTCACCCAACCCTTGACAACCACCATTCTGCTCTGCTTCCTAGAAACCAAACCATACGCTGTTGTGTTTCTGTGACTGGCTTATTTCAATGAGCAGTGTTCTTTAGTTTCATCCATGTCAATGCGTATGACAATGTCTCCTTTTTAAATGCCTATATCTATATCTATCTATCTATCTATCTATCCATCTATCTATCTATCCATCTATCATCTATCTATATAACATATTCTATATCCATTCATTTATCAACAGATATTTAGGCTGTTTCAATATCTTGGTTCTGATGGATAACATTACAGTGAACATGGGAATGTGGATATCTCTTCAAGAACCTCATTTTAACTCTTTAAGAAACTTTCCCAAAGTGGGCTTGCTGATCCTCCGTTAATATTTTAAAGACTATCGTACTGTTTTCCACAGAGGCTGCATCATTTTATATACCCACTAGAGTGTACAGGTTTCCAAATTCTGCATATCCTCATCAGAATTTATCTGTTTTTATTCATGCTGCAGGTTCACCTCAGGGCCTCGCATATTCTAGGCAATCATTTTACCACTGAGCCACATCACCTATACCCCTGCTCTTTTCGTAATAGTTCAAACTGAGGTGATATCTCATAGTGCTTTTTGATTTGAATTCCCTGATGGTTAGTGATATAGAGTATCTTTTCATCCAATATTGGTTAGACCTAAATTGTCTCCTCAAAGTCTCACATGTTCATAGATGGGGATTTTGGAAAGTGATTTTGTCCTGGAGACAGTGTGATGACAGTGGAATGATGCATTGATGAGTTGATAGCTGCACCTACTTTCAGGAGCTGGGGCCTGGTCTGGAGATGTGGGCCACCCGGGGTGTGATATGGCAGGGTGTATTCTGGTCTCTGCTCCTCCCTTCCCTCTCTACTTAGCTTTCCTTGAGCTGGTTTCCCCTGCCATGCCCTATTGAAGTGCTCTGCCCCGCCCCCAGAGCTCCGTCCAGCCACTGGGGTGTGCCAGGCACTCTGCCTGGCCCCCAGAAAGGCCCCAAAGACTCACCTGAGCCTATAGATGTGGTCCTGCTGACAGAGTCTGGCAGTTCACTGTGTAACCCCGCCTACCTGACTGGACACTGGACAGCTGTAAGGGCTTGCCAAAGGGTGCGTCTCCACTTCCTGCCTTAGTAATTTGTGTATACCCATGTAATGCACAGCATATTTAGAAGCAGCCAAGTCTCTGCCCAAAGTAAGAGCATGAGGGAGTAAATAAACCAAAAGTGCGGTTATTACCAGTGGGAAGATCACTGACAGGGTGGTAGAACAATGGTGGTGAAGCAGGGAAAATTGATTAATTGAACGAACCATCATCTATATAACTGAGGAATAAAGACAAGGATACCATTATGTAATATAACATCCAGTGGCAACACCCTACTATTTTTTCTGTAATCTGGTATTTCCTTTATTGTTTTTGTGTTAACAAATGCAAAGACAACACTATGTAATAGAGCATCCAGTGATGGTTCCCTATTGTCTCCTCTGTAATTCGGTATAACCTTTTTTGATTTTGTTATAACAAATATGAAGATAACATTAGGTTACACAGCATCCAGTGCCAATTCCCTACTATCTTCTCTATAACTTGGTATTTTCTGTACTGTTTCTATGTTATTCTGGGTTCTTTTGTCTTAAAAATAAAATAAAAAAATATATACAATTTTGAAGACAATACAATAAAAATAAGTTAAAATAAAAGTGCTTTTTCTACCTTGGAGCCAGACAACCATGCACTGAACCCACTAAAACCACAAGACAACCAAAATCTTGCCTTCTTTCAGCTGAAAGTGTTGAGTATTATGTTTTATCTGAGTGATGGGAAAGTGGCTTACACAGTCCATTTCTAAATTTCCTTCCTTCCTGTTCCTACTCCTTCCTCTTTTTAGTGACTTACAAGAGTACCTTGTATATTTTGAGAATTAGTCCCTTATCAGATATGTTTTTAAAATATTTTTCCCATATTGTAGGTTTCTTTTTTCATTCCATTACTTGTTTTCTTTGCTGATCAGAAGCTTCTTAGATTAATGCTACCCTACTTGTCTAATTTTGTTTTCATTGCTTTTAATTTTGGTGTCACATTACAACGTATTCTTTAAATCTGAACAAAATACTATAAGTTTGGCTTGGCATTTCATAAGATAACCACATACTTGTGCCATGGCCACAGATAATATTTTAAGAAACATAAGCATGACTGGAAGAGCAACTTTGTGAGTTGTGAAGATAGGTTTGAACATCTTTTCCTCATCCTGAGGGACAAGGCTGTTCTTCACAGTTAATTTATCACTCTAGTCAACTAGTGATAAAAAATAGATATTTTGATTGAATTTTTAATGTCATTTTGTCATTGCTTAAAAACACCATCAGCAGGAGAGGAGACAGGCAAGTCATAATGTTGGAGAAAGAGTGACAGCTGTTTGAATTAAATTTAAAGAAAACACATACGATGATTTAAATTAATGAACACTGTTATCCATGGCAGTCACTAGTTTCATAAAACCCTTAATAATTTAAAATGAGTGTGTTTGTTTCTTTTCCCAATTTCCTGAAGATGTCATAATGTTCTGTACAGCAGTAATTTAACACAGAAAACTTGGGGAACCCTGGACATAAAACAGAAAGGGTGCCAAAATTCACTCTCAAACTATCTGACAGTCACCCCCAGTGAGGCTGTTTGAGTCATGTTTATTAACTCCCTGCACATCACTTTGCTAGGAAATTATGTGCATATCTGCCTCCCTAAACCGAGTGTTAGTCTCTTGAGAGCAGTGACCACATCATATTCATCTGTATATTGTGCACATTTCCCACTTCTCATTCCCTGTCTCCCCCAACTGCAGCAATTAGCACAGTGTTTGGCATAGCCTAAACACACAATAAATGTTAGCCGTAACTAAAGCAATGTGAAATAGAATGGTTCTTGGATGTCTCCCCAGAATCTCGCCTTTTTTCTTCTTCTTTCTCCAGACCCCACATTTTCCAGCCCTGTGATTTAGGTGAGATGGAGCCTGCCTTTAGCTCCTAAAGTGGAACCTAACTGTTTTAAGCCCATTAGTGTATCCCACCCTCTTAGCTACAGTGGGTTCTCAAGACATTTGTTTCAAGGAATTCAGATGAAAAAGGCCCCATGGGGTTCAAAACTAAGGTCATTGCTTGAATTTTCCAAGTGGCAGATTTTATCAAACTTTGAACCTGGAATTGTGTAGCTCAATGAGACATAGAAATCACTTTGGGGTCTCAAGGAAAAAAACAACCAAACATGAAGCTTGCATTGAAGAATCAAAGCAAGAAATGGAGAGAAAAATTGTTCACAGTTCTTTTAAGCTACTGAGAAAGACTTAGCTTGAAGTCTATTCATCTCAGGCTTTTCACATAGAGGAAGCAACAAGTTTTGTTTTTGTTTTTTTTTTTTTTTGTATTTTAAGACAATTTAAGTCTTTTTTAAAAAATTCCCAATCAAAATAGCCTGTCTAGACTATAGGTGCTCTTGAAAGAAGCTGGTTCTTTAGAGGTTGCAGGGCTGAAGCAGGGCTTCACTCATAGCAACCCTGGTTTTTCAGAATTCACAGAGGAGGCGCTGCATAACTTGCTGTGCTTTAGACCCCAGGTTGGGCCCTACTTGAACATCTGTGTGTTGAGCCCACTTCATGCATTCTCAAAAGGACTCGACCCCCCTATGAGATGAAATGATAGCCTGTCTCTCCTCTTGTTAGATCCTTTGTAATAAGTGAACTCCACAAAGTTTGCTTTCTTCAGGTTAATGCTTAAAATCTAATTCACATGATTGTTGAACCTTGGTCAGTTTCTTCATTATAGATATACAAAAAGTCTATCCATATATGCACACAAAATTGATTTCCTGAACAATAGAGAGCTAACCTTTCTCCAACAGATACCCTACCTCTTCCCATTAGGCTTCTCCTCCCAACATCACACCCAGCTATAAAACCATCAGTGGGTTAATTTCAGTATCACACATTCATGATTCACTATAACACCAACTTGATTCTGCCGCTTCCAAAAAGCCACACCTATGAGTATATAAGGCTTTCAAAGGACAGCTACATAGAAATCATAACATTCCACCCTGGACTCCAAAAGACTCATGCATCCTTTTATGCAAAATTCATTTAGTCTCTTTTCCAAGAGTTGCCAAATTCTTAATAGTTTCAGCATTGCTGAAAAGTCTAAGTCCAAATTCTCCTCTGAGTTTTAAGGTAAACTCTTACCTAGGAGCCCCAATAAGGATAAGAAGAAAGCTAAATACTTCCCACATACAAAGATAGAAAATAAACATTCGTATTCTGAAAGGTACAAGTGAGGACAGAAAGGAACGGAGCTAAAGCGAGACCAGAATCCAGCAGCGCGGGCAGCAGATTCTGTACGTCTGTGTTTAGCACCTATGCGATCTGTGGTAGGTTGTAAACTCCAAAAGGCTTGGGTGTCCTACCCCTGGTGCCTGCAATCGTAGCCCTTATAGCTTCTCTCTTTGTCTGCTCGCTTTTTACTGCTTTCCTTAGACAATCCATGCTCCTGGCTTCTCCAGCCTTTCGGGGTCTCCAGTCATCCTTCATCATCACTCTTACGGCTTCATACAGTTGCCTCTCAGGAGCACATTGCCTGGACTTGTAGGCCTTGTTTTGAAATCTGGGTGGAAGCCTTCCTGGCCTCAGAACTCTTATATTCTACATGCACTTAAAGCCAGAATCATGTGGATGATGTCAAAGTATGCTATCAGTTGAAGAACTGACCGGGTTTCCTTCTCTCTTGACGACAGGGCTCACGTGCCTAGATTGCTGGTGTAGGGGACCACATGCCCCTGAGAAATGAAGACCCTTTGCCCCTGTTCTGTTTAGCCCTCATCTTTTCCCTGCCCTTCCGTATGTGCACAGCTGGCTGTGTAGAGGTAAATATTCCTTTAATTGGCTAAGACAGTGTGACCATATCTGGCTGAGTCACCAACATGTTGCATTGCAGTAAAGTGACAGCATGTAGAGCAGAATTGCCTCCCTCCCCCACACTGATGACTGGAATGGAGTCTTGAGCAAGACCCTGTGAAATTCCAGGACTATGACATGAGATAGTGTTTCTGCTGAGGCCCTGATACTCAAAGTGAAGTATACCTTCCCAGCAGTAAAGGTGTTGGCTTTCTACACATCAAATTATTCATTAAAGCACTATCTAATTGAGGAGCCTCTGTGCTTGGTGCAAGAGTGCCTTATTCATTTTTATACAAGCTATGCCTGCAGAAACCATTATTCTTGAGCACTCAGTCACAACGTTCATTCTACTTTCTTGCTGGTGACACAAGCAGTAAAAGCCCCGGCCACTGACTCTTTGGTCCTTTGTTTCACTGAAAGCAACTGATCATCCCATAGACCCTTGTAACTGCATGTCTCTGTCTTTCTTCAGCTGTGTATCACTTTGCTGGGTAGTAGACTGAATCCACAGAAGGTTTAAGTAATTGGGTACTACAAAAAGGGAAAAAATTCTCTAGGCCACAGCAATTCTGGAACATGGTGCCCTGGGGCTCTTCTCAAAGCAAAGTCTTTACCTTTGCAGGGTGGAGGCCATAAAGGGTGGAGTTCTGCTTGTCCTAGCGATGCCCTAAGGCCATCTTCCATATTGGCCTGTTCCAGAGTACTTGGCTCTTTTTTTTTTTATTTTAAAAAAATAAAAGTACAAAAACATATTGACAAACAGACACCAATTAGCATAAAAAATAGTACAATCACAACTAATCTATAGACAAGGTGATATGGTCTAAACAGTGGTTATTGCTTTATCCATTGATATCTTCGAAGTGTAAATATATAAACCCATATACAGACATGCAAATTTAGTCAGACAAT
>PVLD010015795.1:0-47302 GCA_004027595.1 Dinomys branickii
TATGTAGGACAGCATCCAGAGCTAATTCCCTTCTATGTTCTCTATAATTCTGTATTTCCTCAGTCGTTTTTGTATTAGCAGAAATGAAGATAACTTTATATTATACAGCATCCAGTGCAAATTCCCTACTATCTTATCTATAATTTGGTATTTCCTTTAATGTTTTTGTGTTAACTAATGTGAAGATAATTATGTAATAAAGCATCCAGTTCTAATTCCCTACTATATTCTGTATAACTTTGTATTTTCTGTATTGTTTATGGCTTTTCTGGTTCATATGTCTCCATTCTTTTGTCTTTAAAATAAAATTAAAAAAAAAAGTGTGGAACATAATGCATCTATTGTATTATAGTTTTTAATCATGTAAAATAGTTTCTGCAGAATTTTTTTGTAACTGGTTTCTATTAAGTAAGTTATTTTTGAAATTTTTTTTTTCTCGGATCCTCACAAAAGGTTGTTCATGTATGTTTGTAATAATTAAAAAAACCTACAAAAGCTAGCTCAAATTAAGACATGGAGAAACTCTGTCATTTTGATCCTGTGTAACAAAGTTCTCTCCCTATATAAAATGTTCTGAGTTATTTCTTTAAACATTCAGCAGTGATGTTTCTATACCTTCCAATACTATCTACTGACAAAAAATGCATTTAAGTTCTTTGCCCTATTTTTCCAGTTTTATTTTAGCCATTTTTAACTACATAAAGATGGGTATTTCTCACATAGTTGTGGCTTATAACTTTTTCCATATGATATACAGCTTATTGCTTTAATAAAACTCTCCACAAAGGTTTTACTATTTATTTTGCTTCTGTTTCACTTATAAAGTATTTAATTAAATTTCAAATTAATCAAAACATTAATGAATAATACAGAGATTTTAATTTAATATACAGTAGTCGCTACTTTACAATTTTGATGTTTTTATTTTCCCCTTTTAAAGTTATTGCTATAATGTGTATTATTAATACACAAAATTTTTCCAATATTGGTTAACTAAGAGCAGAAATGATATTGTTAAATGCCACTTTTGATGAGAAGGTAATATTCATTTATATATATATATCATTATTTACTCTGCCAATCTAATATTTTGAACAATTGCATCCTTTCTTTTCAATAAAAAGGAAACAAGAGTGAAATGAAAATTAAGGCCTTCATATTTAAATGTCAGGGCTATTTTCTTACAGTTTCTTTATGGTAAAGGCATGTTTCTGGACAGTTATAGATAGTGTTCTCAATGGCTTATTCCAATTTCTATCTCACTAGTAATGAATGAAATGCAATGTTTTTGTCAAATGTTTTTAACATATATACCTATTATTTAAACACATTTGTTTGACTAATATTAGAAAAAAATCTCATATTTAAAATTCCTATTGCTCTAGTTGTAGAAAATTTGATTTGTTTGTGTTATTTTGATACTTATTTAAAAAAAAAACTTAAGTGTTCGTAGCACATAGTGTTTTCACTGGCAGTGAGGGGCTGGCACACGTGCATACACATCTTTTCCTCATCCCCCCTTTCTCTTCCCATCTCTTAACCTCTTTCCCCTCTGAGAAAGGTCATCTCCCTAGTTCCTAGTATCTGTCTTTTATTTTGCTCTTTATAATTTTGGTTTCTAATACAAGTGAAGCCATATGACATTTAAATTTGTGGGTCTGACTTATTTCACTTAACATCAGATCTCAAACTGCGTTCATTTTCCTAAAAATGACTCAGATCTACCTTTCACAGGGTAGTAGTCCATAGTGCTTAAATGTAAAATTTTCTTTGTCTTTAGGCATGTAGGCGGTTTCTAAGATTTAGCTACTATGAATTGGGGTGCTATAAACAGAGGTATACATATGTAGTGGAATGAAAACTGGTGGTCAGCTTATCACCACCAGCTGTACTGAGTGAGTGCGGTGCTGGGTGTGGGAGGCCCACCTGGGGATTGTTGCCAGCAGCATAAGAGGCAGAGCTGGAACAGGAAAAGTTATGGCTGTTGGAAGTGGAAAAAGGCTGTTGGAGCTGGTGATAGCTGTAAGGATGGCTGTTTTGAAGGAGCTTGTCGTGCTGGCTTTCCTGATGAACTTGGCTATTTTCATTCTCTGAGGAGCTCAGGACCTTGCTGGCACTGAGAATGGCTTTGGTTCACTTTGGAGGAGCTCTGGTCCTCACTCTGAGCATCATTCTCTGAATCCAGAGGGGAAGATGGTGCACTATCGGTCTTCTGAAGAAGCTTGTTGTATTGGCTTCACCGATGGGAACTCAGCCATCTTGATCATCGGAGAGCTCGGGACCTCATGGTGGCTGAGGATGGCTGTGGTGCTTTTCGGGGGAGCTCTGGTTCTTCTGAGCATCACTTCCTGGCTCCAGTGCAGATCCCTCAGCCTGCTAGCACAGCTCCTTCATCCTGCTGGCATAGACTTCCTAGAGTCCACCACTGAACTTTGGGCCTTCCCAGGGCAGATCCATGAAACAGTCCTGTATGAGATATTGTTATGGGCTCTGGGCCTCCAGCTAGATTTGTGGGAGGCATTGTTATGAGCTCTAGTTTTTAAGATGGACTCATACAGGACATTTCTGTGGGATCCAGGCCCTCACCTGGTTTCCTTGGTCTTAGTGTGTGTGTGGACAGATTTCCTGCACTCTTTTGTATATTGTTCTTTGGGTGACTATCTAAAGAATCATATAAAATATGTGTCCTGTAGTATATATTTTTCTTCCCTTGCAAAATAAGCCCCAAACCAACACAACATATAGCATTGTAATATGACATCTCATTAGGAAGTTTTAAAATTTTATGAATTAAAATCAACATTTTATTGTTCCTTGTAAGATGAGATGGTTTATTACAAAATAAAATTATTTTATAGATGTTGAAAAGTAAAATAAAAAATAAAAAATAGGAATGAATCAGCCAAAGACAACTATTATTACAATTTGACACATATCACCAAGTATGTATTATGTATAATGTTTGCATACCTGAAAACATGAAGCATCTCTAGTTTTGTACCCTATCTGTCCAAAAATATAATCATATCCTCTATCTCTTTTTTTTTTTTTTCGGTGCTGGGGATCGAACTCAGGACCCTGCGCTTGCTAGGCAAGTGCTTATTCCACTGAGCTATATCCCCAGCCCTCATATTCTCTATCTCTAATGACTCTTTCAACATCTTTTTTTCTATTATGAGGAAATGGCATAATTTATAAAACAAATCATCTTAAAAATTATGAATTTTTATAAAGCTATATACATGAAAATTGTATTGGCATATATATTTGCTAACTATTACAATGTTCACTTAGAAAGATATTCATAAATTCAATGTTTTTGTCTTAAGATACAAGCATATTTTACGCTGAAAATTGGAAAATGGATCCTTTCCACTGTTAAACTTCATCACCATGATAAGTTATACTGTTGATTCTTTTAAGAATTAACAATGTACATGAATTAAATTGTTCTGGGACTAGATCTGGACTTATTCAACTGTTTGCACATCTGATGCTAAATTCAAGAAAAGGAATTTTCTCATCTTCACCTTCATATTCCAATATATACGGTATTTAAAAAGTAACCAGAAAATTTAATTCAGTTCAGTTCTAATTTTAATCCTGTTATCACTGAGTTGCAAATTCAGTGACATGAATTATTTTCTACAGCTCAGCCTGATTGCCTCTGTATGTCATCTTCATAAATCATTAAAATTTAAAATGTAAAGCAAGTAATATACTAAATGTTACAACTGTCTTTCCAACAACACATGCTACATACCCAGGCCCTGCCTCTGGAATACTGCAAGTATGAATTATTGCCATTCCAAACACTTTCTAATCGTTCAATATTACAGTTGTCTACTGCTCAGAAAAATCCCACAGACCTTCACAAAATTCTGTACCATTCAAACTCTCATTAAATCACAATTCTAGATTTGTGTTTTCCAGTACGGAAGCTTCTTTGCACATGTGGCTATTAAACACTTGAAGTTATGCATTACTACACAGATATCCGTTGAATCTAAAATCCATATCTGACTCTTTTTACTTTTTTGAACATGGCTGCCAGATAATTTTAAATCACGTGTATGGTTCATAGTCTTTTTGATCAGATGAATGCTTTTGTGTGAAAAATCGAAAGCATCATTTATTTTAACTGGATAAGCTAATAAATAAATTAGATCTCTTTTCTATGTACACTACCAGAAGCAGCGCATTAGAAGTGAAATGTGAGGTTGTGGTACTGCTGGAAAAAGTCGAAGTAGAACCTGTCATGGAAACCTTCAATGCAGCTGCTGATGCTAGCAGCATGCACGTATTTCTCAGGGCAGCGATAAAGTTCTGGCTGACAATTTTCTCTGGAAGTTTCTGACAAATAGCACGCACAGTTGTTTACATTTTTGTGATTTAACATCTCACGTAAATTACACAGGTGCACATAAACATGCTCATTTGATAGCAGTAATTCTGCTGCCACTAACATTAGTAAGTAACTCAATACAAGAAACAAGCTGGCATTAAATTTATCACCCACCTCCCCGGCTAATGTACTTGACTGACGTTGTGGTGATTGGTAGTTGCAGTTAATATCACATTTCCATCCTGGAAGGAACAACTGCTGAACAATGCTTTTTAAAATGTTTTCCTTGTATTTTTTGTTTTATTAATCTATTCAGTTCTTTTTCTCTACATGGCTTTATTACTTTTTATGTATTCCTGAATGGCTACATTCAGTATATACACCATTTTTTTTCTTTTTTGCATCATATCATAGAGATCACGTAATTTATTTGTGTTTTAAAATCATGGGCGGTGGTATGTTTTCATAGGGACATCAAACATTTGCTAATGAAAAAAGTGATAACCCTGAATTTTTAAGTTTTCCGTGTGAAAAATACATGAAAAAAGTAGGAATCCTATACCTTTATATATATATATATATATATATATATATAATGTATATGTATCTATATATCATGTATACGTATATAAGCACGTGATTGCAGTATTAAGAAGTAACAACATGGACAGGTGTTGCTAAGCTATAAAACTTAGTTATTGAGGTATTAAAATGAAATCAAATATGATAATTTATACCTACAACAACTGGTACTTCAAGACAAGATGGAATATTAAAAAGGAAGGTGGGAAGAAAAGAAGAAAACAGAAAGGAAATAAGCAAGGAGGTAGGGAGGGAAGGCCACGGGGCATCATGATTATTGCAGGTATCAAACTTGATACTGTCTCATTGGGTCTTTACCACATCTCGTTATTTTCGTTGTACTTATAGGAAGAACAGAGCAAAGAGGTGAAGTAACTGGACTATGTTTCCATCGGCAGCGGTGCCATATAAACACTAGGTTACTGTGCAGTGATATACTGGTACTTTGAGCTCTGTTACTAAGGTGGCAGTTAATGAAAGTGACCCTAAACACACAAGTATGTATAGGCAGGATGATTAGGAGAAGAATAAAGAACCATAATGATGAAGTCATGTCATGGTAATTGGTTACAATCATGGCTGAGAAGAACATCAGAAAGACCACAGCATCCAATAATATTAATTATTGATTAGCTAGTCGTTAAGTACTTCCAAACGTCGTTTATTTTATCCTATACATCTTATGACATTGATTTTAGCATTAGCAATGTACTCATTAGTGCTTCTAAAGTTTGAATAGCATATGAAAATGCAAATAAGGATAGATGTCAAATGAAAGAATTTCTAATTCCAAATTTGATCTATAAACTATTATGCAATGTTGTTTCCAAGTTAACTTTTTGTTGTCACAAAAATGATCAGGATAAGCGCAAAGAATCAGTAATATAAATAATTTTCTGAATGTTTTTGTCTCAAAATTCAAAGGAAATACTCTGTGGATGATAAAAGGCACTATGAAAAAGTAATGTGCCCTCTTTTCTGAAAAATACTGAAGCAGGGATTAGCCACTGAGGTTATTTTGGAAAGGTTCCATTCCAGGGCAGTGAACATGAAGCAAAGAATGGAAGTGAGTCTGGTCAAGATAGAAAGCAAAGAATGAAATTCTGAAACCATGGGAGCCATGTTTCACAATAAGACACAAGGAGACAGTCAAAATAACCATTTCTTGAGCAGTCAATCTATTAGTACAAGGTACAAGGAATCTATCTACCTGGATCCCATCCATTCTTCCTTGCTCCCACCCACCCTTTTTAAATGTGTGTGTCAGAGAAAGGAAACTGTTCTGTATTTCCAGGTTGCATCATCCAGCGTATCATTTCCCTAAAGTGCAAACTTGATGGAAGAAAGGGTTAGAGACTCTTATGAGTGATCGGCTGAGCTCAGAGCATACAGTCGACTGGATAGAGGCACAGTATGTAGTTGAAGATCTAGGTAACAGTTGAGCTTAAGAAAAACTATGAAGTACAACAGACAGTCTCATAGATGATGTTTCTAAGAACATCAAGCAGGAGGGTACAGGGGCAAGAAGGCAAAACTTAAAGTAAGAGAAAAGCATCAAAAGAATAGTTCCATTTAATAGTGACATTCACTTTCTTCTTCTCTCACTTCTCTTTTAAGTATCTATTAGCCACTAACTAATCTGTTCTCCATTTCATAGTTTTGTCATTTCAAGAGCACTATATAAATGGGTTCATGCAGTACGGATCTTTTTAAGATTGGATTCCTCTAATAGTATTGACCCTCTTGCATATTTCATTAGTTTGTTCCTTATTGTTGCTGTTTGCTCCTTTTTTATTTCAGAGTAGTAAAAATGATAGGGATTAAAGTTTGCTTAATCATCATTGGGTTGTTTTCAAATTCTGGCTATTATAAATAAAGGTGCCATAAAATTTGTATATAGGTTTCATGTGAACATAAGTTTATTTTCTAGAGATAAATGCTTGAGAGTATAACTATGGACTCAGAGTAATTACATGTTTAATTTTCTTCTTTCATATCGTAGGAGTTATGCTAACTTTTTTCTTCAAGGGATTGGTTCATTTAATATGGCTTTCCAAATTTAAATAGACAGAACTAATCACAGTGCTCTATTTTTATACTTCGGTTGTCTCCAGCAACTGGAGTTCGCAGCAGTATTCACCATTTCTTCCTGTTACCGAAATTTTGAAGGCTATGGTTTCAGGGATCATTTCTATGATATGTTATGAAACTTTGTATTTCTGTTTTTTTTTTTTGTCGGGGTTCTTAGAGATTAGTCAATTTCACGGTTACTTTTTCAAGGAGCCAGGTCCTTCGTCAATGTTTCTGCTGATGTTGTTCTGCTCTCGGCTTCAAATAGCCCTTCTCTTACCTCCAGTCATCCATTTCGGTTTCTAGGTCCTGGAAGGGTGAACTTGCCTTACTGATTTGAGACATTTACTTTTTGCAGCACTTGTCTTAGCACGAAACCATAAATTCTGGTATGTCATACTTTCATTTTCATTCAGGTTAATAGGATTTTTTCCTTGAAATTTTCACTCTGATCTATGAATTATTTAGAACTGTTCTTATTATCTAAGTATCTGAAACTTGTGCTTTTATCTTTCTGTAGTTACCTTTTAGTTTGATTCTGCTGTGTTCAGAAAGCAAACTGTGAAAGACTTTTTTTTTTCTTTTCAATTTGCCAAAGTGAGTTATGTGCTGAGAATATTATCAATCTTGGTATACATTCACATTGACTCTTGTAAAGAATATGTTATCTGCAGCTGTTGAGAACAGTAATATATTATTGATTATTATTCTTTGATAATATTTTGGGTTGCACACATCTTTACTGATTTATGTCTCATTATACCTGCTGTTGAACTATGTGCCTAACCCTACATTTAATTTTCTATCTCTCTTTTTACTGCATCATCATTACTTGCTTCACATAATTTGAAACTCTGTTTTTTGGTGCATAAATATTTATGATTGCTATGTCACACTTTTTTGTCAGTTTACTCTTTCTATGTTTTCTGGTATTTTTTGTTCTAAAGTCCATTTTATCTGATATTAATATATCCATTTTACTATGTTTTTAAAAGATAATTACATAATGTACTTTTTCCATCCTTTTAACTGGACTTTATATTATTTTGCAGTGAAATTTTAGTAGGCAGCATACATTCAGCTTGTTATTTTTAAGTGCAATCTGTCTTTTAATTGGTATTAGACAATATTCGTGTAATTTAATTATTGATGTTACAGTGCAGTCTTGCTACCTTGTTTGCTGTTTTTATTTTGCTCTTTCTCTCTCCTTCTCTCTGTCTCTCTCTCTCTGTTTTCCCTGTTTTCTTTTTCCTGACTTCTTATTAGTTTCTTAAATATATCTGAGAATTTCATTTTGATTGAACCTGCATTAGTTTCTTGTCTTTCTTTTTAATTGTTAAATAAGAGTTTAATGTTAGAAGATTCTAGATTTTGTATTATTATATTTAAATTATTTCCTCTGACATTGCTCCAATAAGAGGAATGGGTAGGGTAAAAGTTCAGGTTCCCAAGCTGGCTCTGACTTACACTTAAGATAGAAGGGTCCCCTATTACTGGTCGACGGATGTCAAAGTTCCAGTCCTCCTCCTCCTCCATAAGTCTCTGCTGTCTATGAGGAGTAGAAATGCTTAATTACTGTTTGCATTTGGCCCCACTGACAGAAGGGCTAGGGAGTGAGAGAAAGGTGGCTTCATTGCTACCAGGCAGTGGTGAAAGTTGTGCCTCTTCTGCAGACCTCCTCTAGCACCTCTGTGATGCGGAAGAAAAGAAGCACTTCATTACTTCTGGGTGGCAGCAAAAAGCAAATCTTACTCTACGTTCTAACACTGCAGGATGGAGGCCTCACAATGGCTCAGTGCAAGTGAAAGTCAGATTCCACGAGTCTTTCTCTGACATCAATTTAGGATCACGGTAGTGTGGGCCTGTGAAAGGTAAAGATTAGAGCATTTGATTAAATCTTGAAAATGGAAATCTAGGATCTCCTTGTTTCTCGCTGTTTTTTTGTCAGTGTTAATGCATGTGTGTGTGTGTGTGTGTGTGTGTGTGTGTGTGTGCGTGTGTGTGATGTTTTCCTGGAAATAACCAGTTGTTGTGGACTGAATGTTTCATCTTCTCCAAATTTGTATGTTGAAGCCCTTAACTCCAGTGATGACATATGGGGATGAGGCCTCTGAGAGGCAATTAGTGTCAATTAGGTTGTGAGGATTAGGCCATTATGATGGATTAGTGACCTTCTAAGGGGAAGTGAGAACACTCTCCAGACTGCAGACTGAACGCTGGGAATTCTGTGCTACATCGCTAGTCCTTACGTATAATTTTTTATTTTGAGACAGAGTGTCAACCCAACATTGCCCAGACTACCTCAGACTTGTGAATGTCTTATCTCACAGTCTCTTTTTGTGTATATCCACTAAAAAAGGCCATGTGAGGATACAGCAAGAGGGTGGCCACACACACACTGGGAAACATCCTCTGCAGAACATAGTGAGCTGATCTTAGACTTTCCAGCTTCCAAAACTATGAGCAAGTTAAGTTCTATTTTTGAAACTATCCATTGTACAATTATGAAAGTGCAAGCAGACTAACATGTAGTTATTATATAACATTTTTCTGTCTTGTTAGGATTTTACATTCTTTTCCTGACCAGAATGCGAAGGCTCATGCTTGGACATTTTTGTTTGTTCTTATTTGTTTTCCTTTCTCATTTATCTTTGCATTGTGCTGGCTTCTTCATCTGTAAGTCTAGGTATGTAAGACAAAACATAAATAAGTGAAAACTCACTATCCAGTAGTTTTGTTGAGCTACAAGATTCTCAGTAGTCTGACTTCTTTCTATATCCTAGAATTCTATGTTTGCTTGATATAATTTCCAGAGACTTTAGTTGTATATGGGAGAAGGAATAGGGAAAATACATGAATTCAGGCTGCTTTGAACTCATTTTCTATATTCTGATGTTTAGAAAATTGTGAATTCACAAATACAATATGACTATTAACTAGAATACATAATGAGCCAAAATATTCTATTCACCATGCTGGATAATAAATTTATTAAACAATGGAAGCACACTCACACTTAATTACAAAGTACTAGTAACTAATATAGTTAATGAGCATTCTTTTTGTAGGCAATCTGTTACATTTTGTATTGACTGTTTACTATAGTTTGAACAACAACCTTATGTGATAGGAACTTTTGTGTTTTTTGTTAAAGGTAAGGAAAACGAGGCTTATGGATGGTAATTAGATATTTTTAAAAATCTTTTATGTAATCTAGAAAAAGCCAGAGAAACCCTTTGAATCCAGACCGTTCCACTTCAGAGCTGATGCCTCAGCTGTGTTTATGCACATTTGATTCCTCTGCCAAGAAGGGTCACTCTGCCTTTCTCCAGCGTAAAATCTCATTCTGAAATGAGCACCTTTTAAAGCTCATTTTAAAGTTCAACCTAAATAGAAAACCATCGCGATAAAATCTTTCTTAAAGCCATAACTGATCCTTTTGTATTCTGTTCTACTATAATTCTTTATTCATATCGTTTCTAGGCTCATATGTCCATCTATTGTCAGTTTGTTCATCTCTTCTCCTTTACTGCTTCTTCCTCGCTGGGAGACATGGTAGCTCATTCATCTTTATGATGCCATTACTGACAGTCGGGGGATACTCAATGACTATTGACTGGAACTGATAAAATGAAGAGACAAGTTAGATTTACCAGTGAAAGCCTAACAAAGTATATAATAAGCTCATGCTGTAGGAAAGGGACTTAGTAGATCTAGATCCCACTGTAGAACATAACAGTCAGCATAAGCATATACTGAAAATTTTTATGGGAAGTTAAACAGCACTGAGAATAGTGGTCCTGTAGAATACAAAGTCTACTCACTTTAGCGACCCTGAGATCCATTTAAGAAGTATTATGGTGCAGTAGAAAACAATGGGAAGCTTTCAAATCACATACCTTTTGTTCAAATCCTTTTCTCTTTTCTTATTCTAACTATATGGACTTTGGCACGATCATTTAAAACCTGGAAGCCTTGGACTCTTCATCTGGGAATGGAGAGTGATTTCTACCTTATTCTGAATATTGGGATTAAATGAGTTCATCAGTTCCCCGCCTGATTATCTTCCAACCTTAAAAGTTACTTCCTCTGGATGGATTTTCTCCAAAACCCAACAACAGCAGCAACACACAGCAGTACTTGCAGTAAGTGTAGCATTATATTCTCCAAGAGGAGATCTGAGGAGATTGAAGATGAACCCTGATATTCACTTTAAAATTAGTCATGGCTTTCTAATTGTTAAGCAGCTTGATTTGGATCACAGATTTGCATTTTGTATTAAAATCGTCTACCAAAGCCATGCCTTTTAAATGTATTTAAAATGAAAAATAAATATTATATATATGTATGATGTACAACATGATTTTTGATTTATGTATACATTATGAAATGGTTGACCCCAACTATGTAACACACACATTATCTCATAGATTAATCAATTGTTTTGTGGTTAGAGTACTGTTTTAGCACTCTTCAAGTACATAATATATTGGTATTTATTGGTTGATCTATTTTAATTATTTTCCAAAGCTGGAATCAGACTCAGTCCCTGATGGCTGCTAGGCAGGCAGCCACACCCCTGAGCCATGCTGCCAGCATCACGCGCTGTTATTAAGTACAATCACCTCATGACACAGTGGACCTCCTCACCCTTGTCCTTCCACCTAACTGAAACCTTCTAACCTTTGAGTAGCATCTCCCAAATACTTTCACCCGCCCATAGCTCCTGGATTCCTATTTCCTGCCTCTTTGAGTTTGGCTTTTGTATTCCATGTATAAATGCAATCTCATGTTATTTGTCTTTTGATGCCTGGCTTATTTCACTTAATGTCATTTTTGCATTTTTCTCTAAGTTTTTCTCCTAGAATCTTCCAGGCTTACAGGATGAGACTTGTCTAAAATAGAGCCTGGAAAGGCTAACAGGCCATGAGAGGGCGGGGCAGACACCTGTGTGTACTCTTCTGGGTCCTGCTTCCAAGAGCGTCACCCTGGCCTCTGTAATGCCCACTGGAATTCATGGTTCAAGCACCTTTATTGACTGCAAATGGTATAAATGCTATCACACAACTGCATACTGTTGCTTTTGTTTTGATTTTTGTAAGACTTTTCTTTTTAAAATTGTCTTTCCAAATAGATAATTACTACAGGAGATATTAAAGAAGAGAGGCCAGATTTTAAGAGATTTCATTAGCATTGTTCTTTACAATAACATAAAGCTGGTTTGAATGATGAGTAACCTATACCTTTATCTGGCAGGTGGCAAGATGGCCAGGAATAAAATAATAGGTAGCACTTAAATAAATAGAAATGTATTTCCCAGAGTAACTTACAGGGTTGAAGGACAAATGGATCCAAACAATACTTCTATCCTTTAAAAATTGCACATTTTATAGTTGACAGTTCTTTTTTAAACACAGTTATAATATAAAAGTGAGAATGTCTTCCAGATAGAAATGTTCACAAAGCATTTCGAATACAACTTGTGTGAAGGCAAGCATTTTGTATGTGTCTGTTCTTGTTTTAGGGCTCTCCACATGCCATGTATGGGACATTTGTTTCTTTTCACCTCCAAGTGCTTTGGGAGGTGATTACATCACAAGACTGGAGCGTTTAGGTGCAGGGTTCATGCTTTTCTGCTTCTGTGATTGTCACCCCATTCCACAACATAAGTTTATAGAAAGAAGAAAGTGATCAGTGAGAAAGCAGGCCTTCAGCAGACACCAAATTTACTAACCTGGAATTCATAGTCTCTGACCTTGTGAGAAATAAATTTCTGTTGTTTATAAAACTCTCAGCATATGGTATTTTGTTACAGTGCACCTATGGGGCAAAAGCATTATCTAACTTAATTACATAACATTAATTTCCTAGTAGGAAATATCAGATTAGTCTCTGTGCTGCCAAAGCAAAGACAATAAATATCAGATTGGTGTGATTATTCATCATACCACAGATGCAGTTGTTCACCAAGTTCGGTAAATTTCCTTCAAAAGTGTCTCTCTAGTGCCACCTCTGTCAAGACCAGGCGTGTAGTGCTCTCACCCAGCCCTTTGCAGTAGTGTCTGCTTTGGATCGGAGTTTTCTGCAGTTGTAGTTTTTCTTTCTCCTTCAGCAATGGACACTTATTCATTTGAACTTGTTAGGCAATTTATTTTACTATTTGTGTGATGTCACAGAATAAAATGTGTATATCCTAGCCTCTTTGGCAAGTAAGTGAAATCAAAGTCTTGAAGCTAAATTATTGCCAAGTAGGATATAACTAGAAATTATGTGAGCAGCTTGGGGATAAGTTCTTAGCAAGGAGGGTGTACTTTCCTCATTTCCTTCCCTTTTTGTGACCATGTAGAATATAGATATGAAGGCTGGAAATGGAGAAATTGTTCTTAATCATAACGTAAGTGCCTGCAGGTGAGGACGAAGCAGTAACAACACAGAAGGGAACCATTTTGATAACCCTAAGTTGAAAATATTCATATTTCCTTTTCTTGAAAATACTGTTTTGTTGGTTCTTATCATTTGCAGTGAAAAAAATCACAAAACTGTTGGCTACTTTTGTTACTCATTTTATTTTTCTCAAGAAGAAATGCTGCTACTGACCACCCCTTTTGAAACATAAACATTATCACGATGTTCTACCACTTGCAGAAAAGTCAGGATTATTGCCAAAGTTGCGAAAGTCCATCATATTTTAATACTGTCTTTACCATTGCAGCACACATTACAGCGTGCCTATACCCTAAGCTGAAATACTTGTTTCCTAAACGTACTATGCCGCTTACTTCAACAGCTTCTTAAACTACACATGGATGAGCCTATTAAAACTTAACTTCAATTCTGTCATTCTTCAGTTTAAGATTTCTAGTGGTCCCCTATCTCACTGAGTAAAAGTCAAAGAACTAACAAAAGCCGTTTACCTCACGCCTTACCCGATCTAAGATTCCTTTGTATCGTCTTCAGCTCTCCTGTTTACTCTGCTCTAGGAGTTCATTGCCATCTCTGAAATGTATTAATACGCTTCAACTTCAAGGATCTCGCATTTCCAGGTTTTTTTCACCTAGAGAATTTGGTTTCTTAGCTGTCTTTTCTCTCCTCTCACTTTTTCAGTGAGCTTTTCCTTGGCCACCCCATTTAAAATTATGACCATTTTCCTTGAACCAACTCAAAGGCTATTATTTCACTTTATTTTTTCAGCATGTGTCACTTTAACATACAATGTAATTTATTGTACTTGTTTTATGATCTGACTCTCCACTGAATGTAATACTCATTCTGAAAAGTTTCTATCTCTTTTTAGCATTGGTTCCTCAGAGTCTAGAAAACTGTTTGACACATAGTAAGTACTCAACAAATATGTATTAGTAGTGACTAACTTTTCTCATATTTACGATGTTTCTGCCATGAATACCAAACAATAACTTGATGAAGATTTATATGACTAAACTTTCCCAACAAAATTATAGTAGTGCTTCCACAATAAATAATATATAATTTTTTTTTACAAAAATTTTATTATTCTTTCCATGCAAGAGAAATTTAATATACTATTTCTAATGAGGTTTTTAATATATTATACAGTAGACTTCTAGGGGGCTAACAATTTCTTTTGTGTAATTTTCTCTGATCTGGCTTTGTATGTATTGGATAATGTTCATGGAGTGTTTTTGTGTTCACTGCTGTTACTGCTTCTCCAAGCAATTGCATGTGTATTCCATGTTTGAAGTGTGTTAAGAAATGATACAAATTCATGTCATCTGGTGTTTTTTGTCAATGTTCTGCTTGATGTCAAAACAATATGATAGGAGAATGTTGACTGTCTGAAGGTACTAACCATCTTAACTTTTATCTCATTGTTTTGTAGTTGAGTATGTGTTATGATGTCATTATTTATATATGTATTTATGTATTGCCTATAATATCAATTTTACATATATATATAGATATATAGAGGTATAGATATATATAAAATGTGACATGTGTTTGTTCCCTTATACTATAAACTTCTTGGGAACAAAATAACTCTATTTTCTGAGTATCTACACTAACTGTCAGCAAATGTTATGTTATTTAGAATCTTGTTACAAATTGAGTTAACCAGTGTTGGGATTCCCCTGTCTAATGTTCTATACCTATGTGAGATACCCCAGCATCTGTAACTGGTACAATAGTTGTAACACAACCATCAGGGCCATTGAGATTACCGTGATTCTTTGTCCTTATTCTCTAATAAAGACAACTAGCCATGTTCATGGATGCAGAAATGAACTTATAGATAGGAATTAATACCGCTGTCCCCTGAAAACAAATAGAACCACAGCTTCATTCTATTAAGTTTAAATTACACTACTATCTGTGGAGAAGAGGGACACCATACACTGCTTGATCTCTGTATTTCTACAGGTGGGAATGACATAAAAACCCAAAAGGATTGAAATTTATGAGAGGAACAGTGATGAATGTTGGAACAATCAACCTTAATTAAGCAATCAGCAGTCCTCGGTGAACATATAAGGGAATTCGGTTCTATTTGTTGGGTGACTGCTCATTCAACTCTACTTGTTCTCAAAAGCTTGCAAATATTCAATTTAAGAGTTCATAGAAATTTAGTAGAAAAATAATATTGGTATTGTACACAAGCACCTTTCAAAATGATCTCGAATTTTCTTATAAATATGTCCAATTATTATTCTTCTTAAATTGATATATACTATTTAAATATTATGCTTACTTTAGTTGATCATTGTTGCTTAGAACCTGCTACATTCCACCTCCAAATTAATATTTAACCTAAATTACTTATAATTTTCTTTATCATTTTGTAGAAAAGCAAAAAATGAAATATATTTGAAAGTCCTCTTCCCTTAGCCCTTTTGTGCATTCTAAACAGTGTCACTCATTTTGGGCAGCTCCTCACATCGGAGTCCTCATGAAGTCTTTATAATACCACTGTGGTCTGTGTTTAGTATCACATTGTTGGCCCTTTCACACATAATCTATTTTATCTTTCTCAATGCTTCAACAACAAAATAGCATTGAAGATCCCACTCCCTGCTCTTGCTAACTTATGTTTTAAAGCCATCTTTAAATAAATCTAGGCACATTCCAGCATGTAGCTTCTGTTCAGAACCTTTAATATGTTTGAACTTCTCCAGGTGTGCATAATTACAGTGTTGCTGCTGCCTTGCTAGATCCAAGGGAACATCTCAAATTAATCCTGATTTGTACTTAATCTCACACTCTATGAACTTCTTGCTGACCCTTTGTCTCTGTTTGGTCAGTATGAGGCAATGACACAGCACAGAACAACAGAAACTCTCTAACACTTGTGTTACATGTGCAGAAAATGTAAGACTGAGGCTATACTACCAGAAACAAGTCACAAGTTTTTACTAAGACAATGATGAACCATCACAAGGAGACTAGGGTTTCAGCCTAAATCTGTGAGTAAAATAGCCTTCATAAGTAAAATTCAAAACAGCTCTATCCATTTGGAAATAGTGATGTTAATACAACTGCTTATTGCACTTGCTCTATATGCGAGGCATTGGGCCGAGTCTTTGTACACAGTGCCTTGTCTAGGAACTCCGGAGCCAACTCTCACAATCCTTTTTTGAAGAAGAAACTGAGATTTCAGAAACCAAGTGACTATCTTGCTCCAACAAGTAGTAGATGTTTGGTTGGGAAATAGGAAACTGTAATTCCTTAGTTACTGTACTTTACCGTCACAAGTCAGAAAAGAGCAGCAGTCTAGTGTCCTAGACAATAAAGAAGGGAAGAGCCAGGGGTACAGCTCAGCAGCACAGCGTCTTCCTGGAAAGCACGAAGTCCTGAGTTTGATTCCCAGGACCAAAATGAAACAAACAAATAAAGTGGGTAAGATGTTTGGACAAGCTTCCAAACCAGGTGAAATTTCTTATATTGCTATTTATTTTGCATAACCTGTGGCTATTCCTTTTTTCTTTCTTTGAAATTCTTGTATGTTCTGCCAAGATAAGTTTTATAATTGAAAGTAAGCTGTTTTACCCAAGGGAAAATATAAAGATAAAATGAAAATTATTTTCTAACTTGAATGTTTTTTGTTCAGTTTTCCCATGAGTTCTGTATGTGCATGTATGTACATGTATATAGGTTTTGGACTGGTGTGAAAACATGCGTGTTAGGAAGCATAGGGAGGGATGTCAGGAATAAATAAGGGTGTTTTCTTCTAATGGAAAAAGATACGTGCAAAAGAAGTCACAGACAAATAAGCGAGGCAGAAAGAGAATTAGGTAAAATTACATAAGACAGGATGCACAAAGGAAAATAGCTAGATGAAAACAATGCCAAACAAATTACACGCAGGCAGAGATGGAATGACGGTCTTCTTTTCTCTTTGCTCCTTCCCCTCACCTTGCCAGCAAGCATTGCATTTCATTTCAAATTTAACACTTTTCCGAAACAAATAGTATCTTCATATTTGCTCTTTATTGTTATTTTTTCATTAAAATAGCACACATTCCTTGAATGTCTTTCATTTGAAACTTCCTGGAATCAAGACTAAGGTTGACATTTACAGCTATGAGGGACCCAAGTGCTACATTAGCATCTATTTATTAAAGATGATCTTTCATGTACAGTACAGCTGAGATATTTAGCCTAATTTACTGTACTAACATTTCCAATTTGGCTCTGAATAGGGAGTTGTGCCAACAGTACTCTGTCCTATGGTGAAATAGGGCCTAATCAGTATTTATGAATAGGGTTTTAGAAGTCACTAAAGAGCACAGGAAGAGATTTTACCTTCTTAAAGCACAAGTATTGCTGAGCTCTGGGAATCTGTATGGCACATTAAGATGGAATAGCTTTTCCTTTTTTTAAAAATTGCAGTTAAAAATGTGTAATGTAATACTGTCAGTAATTTAAATGGAGTGTACCTCTTTCTTTCAGACATTAATGCTATTTGTTAAACTTTGTAATTACTATGCAAATGAAGTGCTGTACTTAAAAAATGGCAGTGCCAAGAGTACAACAGAGAAAAACAGTTTGAAATTCAAGCTAATATAAAATAACCTTCAAGCTTTGTGGAACTCAAATATTATATTTTTTTCTTCTTCCTTTGAATGCAGCTCTTGGGTGAAAGCGATGAGGATTTGCCTTTGTTCTTAATACACTGATAGCAAAAGGCTTAGAGCCAGAGATTTGAAAGCTTCTGAGACACATTGGTTCCCTGATCTTCACAACAGGTGGCTGATATTTTTATTCCTTTTTTAGAGATGAAGAAATTGACTCCCAGAGATGCTTAACTCATTTGCTGGGGTCATTTACACAAGTCAGGCACTGCTAGGCAAGGACCTGGATTTCTGAACCCCGTCCAGGCTGCTGTGAGAACCCCAGACAGCGAGTATTTGAAAGGAACTGAATTCGTGGCTAAAATTATGATTTCAGAATATTAAGCAGGGACTGCACCAGCAGAATCTAGTTTCATGTCATGAGAGGTAGAGATTTTGGGAGGAAATCAGTAAGTTTTGTTTCCTGAGAATGAGTCCCTGACAGGCAAGTGTCTGTGAACTGTTAAGCACCTCATGTGTGAACAGAGCAAGCAGGATGTAAAGGCAGCAACTGTACACTTTCACGATGCACAAGACCCAGTGCCTGTGCCTCAGAAATATTTGTTGAAACAAAAGTTGAGTGAAAGCAAAGTCATTTGTCCGGTAAGGAAATTTCTCTGTACATGGCCTCTTTCCTCTTTTCGGCAGCCGCCTTTCCTGACCTGACTTCCTAGGTCTGCAAAATAGACAGTGGAACACCAAGAAGAGCATCTCATTCCTCTTTGAAATCTCATTGTCCTGGGGGCTGGAGGTATAGCTCAGCGGCATAAGCGCTTGCCTGGCAAGCACAAGGTCCTGAGTTCGATCCCCGGTACCAGAAAAAAAAAAAAGAGCTATAAGTAGAAATCTCATCGTCCTGGGCTTTCTTCTTACACTTGAACCTAGGTCCACATGATTATTTTCTATATCTTATCTTCCCAACTTGGAGTTTTATCTAAGATAATGGAGAATTTATGAAGCTGGCCTTTTGATAGAATATGTTATCCTCTTTAAGTCACACTATTTGCACTTTATAAAGAAACCTATAAATTCTTAAACCAATAAAAAGAAACCTATAAGTTCTTAAACCAAAAAGAAAATTAAAAGCAAGCTCACATGTTTATTTGATATTTGCCAGGGACAGTGGAGAGCCAGAGATGACCCACATTTTTGAGTTTTGGGGAATGTAATGACAGTCAGTCCCTAATGATAAAATTTGAGCTGTCAGAGACTTGACATCCCAGAACCGCTTGAGACCAAAGTGTGAGTATGTAGTGTGCGCCTACCCATCCAGATGCCTCCACCTCAGTTTCGAGTTAGAAAGGTCCAGGCAAAGAACTAGAGGCATTGAAGAATCCATGGAAGGCTTTAGTCAGGGCAGATACCTGAGCTTCTAAGGCAGCAATGTTCATGGGCAAAAGGCATGTCTCATGCTAGTGGGGATGGCAGGAAAAGCTGCAAGTTGTATTCTCAAGCGTTGCTGACAGCCACAGCGCTCGATATTGATATATTTATAGACATAGTAACACTTGATATTGATATATTTGGAGACATAGCTCTGTGACATAATTGCAACTCTGGTTTTGGGAGTGGTTAATGTTCCTGTTGTTTCTCTATGTTTTAATCTACAGGCTTCCTAGTGATTCTTAGAGTTATTTAATATTCTGTCACTGATCAGGGTCAGTTTCAGTGGCTTGCAATTATGAATCTATGCACCATATTGAGTTCAGTAGGGAAAAGAGGTCAAGGCAAGATTATTATGTTTTGATTACTCTTGGGAAAATAAGACATACTCATACATTTGAAAAAGACTTTGATGTCTGTTTCAGAATCATGGCTTCTCTAATTTATCAGTAGTATGATCTTGGGAGAAAATTAATAATCCTTAGTGTTTTCACAAGTACATATTGAAATAACATTGTCTATCTTGTGTTATACAGACTGAGAGAACTGTAGAATGTGGTTTAGAACCATGCTTGTCAAATAAAGTTCAAAAAATAAAGAATTTTTTATCCTTAACCACTTACCGGTCCAATTATTTAAATACAAGATAACCAAAAATTACATTTTTTATTAATTTTCAGAAGATGATGTTACAAGAAACATAAAATTACAATTTTATCAAGTTTCAGTACAATAGTTGGCTTGTTGCAATGACACCTGCCGAGCATTGCTCAGTATGTAAACAAACCTGAGCATAGGAACAAACGCACCACTTCTGCAAATTACGTCTGTGACTCTTGGATAGACTGTTAGGTGGTTAATCATAGTGACCTACACTGTCTCACTTCCCACTGCAGTACGGCCTAGACTGAAAGAGAGGTTAAGACAAAATGAGCATCCAGAAATGGAGACAAAAACTAACCACATGTGCTTTTAAGAAGGCAAGAAGAAACCAAGTCTATACAAATGAGACATTGAGTTAGCAGCCAACTTTGTCATTAGGGACATTTCCTGCTGTGAGGCATGGTGTCCTAAGGTCTGGGCATGCATGGCCTTGGAAATGTAGGGATGCGGCCCCACAAGGTTGTCAACATTTAACATTTTTAAATGATTTTAGTGATATTTTCCTCACTCTGTTGTGTGGATTGTGGCAGTAACAGCAGAATGCTGAGTAGGGGCGGGTATAGCACAACACTAACTCCAACCCTGTCCTGGCCACTTAGTCGAGCAGAAACTCTCTTCCATCAGAGCTCCCATGTGTCCTTGAGACATGTGAGTAAAATGTGGTGACTACAAGTAACAGGGCTCCCATCTGTGCCTGCGTGTCTATGTCTGTGGAGATGGGGTGTTGCTATTAAGCAGTGTCTGAGTCACTTTCTCACTGCTGGGACTCAATACCCAACTCCAATAAATTAAAGAAACAAAACAAAACAAAAAAGGAAATGAACCTTTATTTTGGCTCATGTTTTTTATAGATTTCAGTCCACAGCCAGCTGGCCCCAGAGCAGCACTACAGGAGGACCTGCTGTGGACAGCCACTGTCATCAGGTCAGCAGGGGAGAAGCCAGAGGGAGAGCTACCCTTCCCAGGTGACATCCCTAGGAGCCTCCTCTTATCACCTGACCCCACCTCCTCGCTGCAGATCAGCTCTGGTTCAGGCACCTTCCTGAAGTCCTGCCTCTGAGCACCTAGATATAAACCACAACAAACAGACTGCTCTGCTTCCTTGGTATGGCCCAAGCAAATAAAGGCTCACTCACCCATACTTTAGACAGAGTATTGAACAACAAAATATCCAGAGGGGGGTTTGACTTGTGATACGCTTTGTTTCACCTCAGCAATATTATCTTACTTATTTAGAGAAACAAATGAGGATGTCAGTAGTTACAGATTTGATGAGAGAAGTTTGAAGTTCTAAAGGACATCTAATTGAAAAACAGTAACAGTTAAATGACCCTGGGCTGCTGGCTCATTTCTACTGTTGTTTCAGCCACCGTGACGGCGGTTCTCCTCAGGTGGGGAGACAAGTGTTTTGTTGTTTTGCTATTTTTGGTGTGGCCCCAGTCACAATGTCTTCCCATGGTACAAGGAACTGTGGAAGTTGTAGGGATTGTCTAGTGTCCAAAATTGTATGTCATTGGGCAAATCGTGAACTCTTCAGGATCCCACTGTTTTCACAGCGAAAAAGGGCACTGTGCTTTCCCTCTTGAGCTTTTGTGAGAATTAAATGAGAATACAGATACAGAGTTCTGAGTACACCTGGTTCTCTCTTCAAAATAGTCGCACTCATGGAGTAAGATACTCCCTCTACTTCCAGCGCAATACAATGCGTATTCATAGAGATCGGGTCACATTATTCCTGCATGACAAGTTTCTGCAGGGACGTGGGTTTGCCAAATGTGCCAGCTGTCTTCACGTCTGTCCATTCCTGTGAATTTTCTGCATGTTTTCTCTGCCCCTTTAGTGGCTCCCCCGAGGCAGGCTCCCTCAGGGAGGAGTCAGAGTGCAGGCTGATGCTCCATTGATTTTCGTGTTGGCGTTTCATGGCCGGCGGTGTGGACGACCTAGGGGCAGTCAGGAGGGCAGACAGCTAGACAGAGCCTGAGGCCTCCGAAGCGCAGTTCTGCTAACAGAAGCACCGGACCACAAACCCCAAACACTCCTGTGACGGACAGAGAAAGTTTCCAGTGAGGATAGTGGTACTGGCTAAGTCTAGAAAATGGAAAAAGAGAAAACACAATAGCAAGAGCAAAACACCAGTCAGCATTGTAGTGCAGCCCTTCTTTTCTTTTCATCATAAAATACCAGTTTAAAGTTTTGAAATTTAAAACTCTATTATATTAGGGGATGTTTAAAAAGTATAGGAAATAAGGAGGTACTAATGCCCTACTCAAACACAATGTTTAGTTTAATTTTGCATGTCTGTAGTATTCATCCTTATGGAAAATATATATTCGGGATTGCTAAATAGGGCTCATTTCTGCTTCCTGAAACATTGTGTAATTTTTATTGCTACCGTACACATTTCATTAGTACTACTATTAATAGCTCAAGGGTTTATTGATGAAATAGATTTCTATTACTTAAATATCTATAGTTGGAAAATTTGATTGCTTTCATGTCCTTTATTACAAATAATTCTTAAAAGAACATCTAAATGACTACAGTATATTCTATTTTATGGATCTTCCTTTAAGATAAATTCCTCAAAATAGTTTTCTTAAATCCAAAGAACAGACTATTTTAATGTGTAGAGAATATGATATGAATGATTATATTTTCTACATGTTCAGTTTTCTTTTGACATTTTTGAAAATAGAAAGAAGTTTAGAAATTCTTACAAATCTCCAAAATACTCTTAGAAAGCAAACAAATAGTAAATATATAATGTCTTGAGCCAGTGAGAATGTACACTGGAGAATATTTAAGTGACTTGTTTGAAGTGACCGTTCAGAGTAATGTTGCAAGGACTATACCAACTGTCCACTAGCTTTACATCACATCCCTTGCCGTGACCCAAATGACAGTTTTGTGAACAACTTAATCTCACTGTTCACAAGTCTTTCACAGGATGCACATTGTGACCTCATCATACACTGAAACATCTAAACCCTAATGTGGTGGTTATTCTAGAACTACTCTTATTGGATCATTGGGACAGAAAAATACAGCTTTACTCCTGGATCCATAAGGCATGAACTACTATACAAATAAAAAACCTAGAAAAATTAGACCTGAAACAATTGTTACTTAGCAGCTTTTATTTGATTATCCAATTCATACTTGTTTTGACTACGAAGTAACCTTTGTCCTCTTGTCAAAGCATTCATTTAAGTTTGCAAAAATGAAAAAAGCAATTTACAAGCTGATAAGAAAGTGTTTTTATTTGGAATGCTCTCAGTGTGATCAGTATCACTGAGATCATGTAAAAACTATAACTGCTTCAGTCAGTGTCTTACTTTTATTATCTGATGGAGACTGGCACATTATTAGAGCTCAGTCCCTTGTGACCTGCAACAACTCCTCCTGCCAGTGATTCAGTGTCCTCCTCAAACTTGCTGCTGAAGATATTCTAACATGAGGAAAACACTCATCATTAAGAAGTAGGGCTTCTCTTTACAGAACTTTCTCTGACTTATACAAACACAAGTCTGTCTCTCAGGTAGGATCTTGCAACTGCACATCATTTGTGCCTGTGAGGCCTTACTACATTATTTATTGTCATTTCAAGTTGTGGGCGATTTTTCATTAACTTAGAGATACAATTTCAATGAGCTCTTCTGCAATATGCAAGTTTTTCTATTTAAGCTAATGTTGAGTTCTCAGTCCTAGAAGAGCTTTGCCTTGGCATAACAAGGCAGTTATCAGGTAAGTGATGACTAAGAAAATTGGGTGCAATAGTCTTTCTGGTCATTTAAAGGAATGGTATCAAATCAGTACCTGTACTTTTATTTTCCCAAGTATTACTTATAGCCAAAATATTTAAACATATTTTATACAATTTTCACCTTTTAACTGACATACAGTATGCAGAGGAATGTTTCGGCAGGTTAGGAAACTGTCCTTTATGGCACCCTCTTCTGTTACTCTTGGTATGGTAACCTGGGAAGTGCTCACCAAAGAAATGAACATCCCAAAACCTAAAAGTATGTCACCTTCCACGGCCAAAGGGACCTTGCAAAGTAATTTAATGTACTAGGGAGATTATTCGGAATTCTCTGAGTGGACCTGCATTTGCTATGGTTATCTAGAGGAATGGAATCAATAGCGATTTCTTAGGTGAATGCACAGGAGCAAAGGCAGGAGAGTCCACAGCGGCCCCTGGGGCACTGAAGAGCCAGGTGTCTGGTAGCTGTTCAGTCCTAGAAGGTGGAAGCTACAGGAAAAAAAGAAAAAGTTCAGTTTGTGGAGCTTACAAGTTCCATGTAGAGCTGCGGGTATGTCATCTCACAAGCTGGAGAAACTGCATCCTGATACCCGCAGGTGATAACAGTAGCAAAAGTCACCTGCTTCAGCAGAGTGGAGTTTTGCAAACACAGGCTGACCTCCCCCTTCCCTTTTCCTTCCACCGAGCCTACAACCCTATTAGATGGTGCCAGCCACAGTCAGGGAGGGTATTTTCTCCTTCAGTTTTCTACACTACATGCCAGCCATCCTTGAAAATGTGCCACAGACACACAGGGAAGGGTGCCTTATTAATCTGTTTGGCATTTCTATATAAGTACCATGCATGAACTGATTGTACCCCTGGAGCTCGTAGGCATTTCTTAATCCAATCTCATTGACCGTCATGATTAATGAACAAAAAGCCCAATATACATATGTCCCTAAAAGAAAGAGGAAAGAGCTAAAACTTTTTCCCAATTTGAGGGTTTACTTTTTACTCTGCTGGTGATTTCTTTAGATGTGCAAAAACTTTTCAGTAAGATGAACTCCTAATTGTTGATTCTTTGAAGTATTTCCCTTGCAGTCTGGTTTTTGTTCATGAAATCTCTGCCTACCCCTATGTCTTTAAGATTTTTACCTACTTTCTCTTCTAATAGATTTAGTGTTCCTGTTTTAATATTGAGATCTATTATCCATTTTGACTTGAGTTTGGTGCATAGTGATAGACTTGGGTCTATTTTCAGTCTTCAGCAAGTGGCAAGCCAATTTTTCCAGCACCATTTATTGAAGAAGCTACCTTTCTTCCAGTGAGATTGTTTGGCCCCTTTGTAAAAGATTAGGTGGCTGAGAGTGTTCATTGCTGTGGCTGCATCTTGCAGTCTGTTCTACTGGTCCTCAGGTCTGTTTTTAGCCAGTACCAGGTTGATTTTATTACAGTAGCTTTGTAGCATAATTTCAGGTCAGGGATTGTGATTCCACCTGAATTATCTTTGCTGTCCAGGATTTCTTTTGCTATTCTGGGTCTCTTCTCATTCCAGATGAATGTAGGAATGTTTTCTCTAGATATGTGAGGTACGTTAATGGTATTTTAGCTGGCTGTCCCTTGGACAAAGGTCTTCTATCTAGAACATATAAAGAATCAAAAAATATCAACTTTCCCAGATTCAAAGACGAATCCTAAAATGAGTATCTGAGAAGAACACAAACTTCTCAGATAAAGAAATACAAATGGCCAATAAATTCATGAGAAAATGTTCACCATCATTAGTCATTCGAGAAATGCAAATTAAAACAACACTGAGATTCCATCTCACCACAATAAGAATGGCTACCGTCAAGAAATCAACCAATAATAAATGGTGATGAGGCTGTGGAGAAATAGGAACTCTTCTCCATGCTGGTGGGAATGTGGACTGGAGAAGTCACTGTGGAAATCAGTTTGGAGATTCCTCACCAAACTAGATCTGGAGGTCCCATTCAACCCAGCTATTCCCCTTCTGGGTATTTTCCCAGAAGATCTGAAAACATCATATCACAACAATGTATGTGCACCAATGTTTATAACAGCACAATTTGTAATAGCTAAATCGTGGAAGCAACCCAAATGTCCATCCACTGAGTACTGGATAAAAATTTTGGCATTTTTGTGTAGTAGAATATTACTCATCTATAAAGAATGATAAACTTGAGGCTTTTATAGGTAAATGATCACAACTAGAGATCATCCTCATAAGTGAAATAAATCAGACACACATGCATAAGCAATGTACTATATCATTAGTGTAAGAACCTGAAAGTATGAATAAAAATTAGGAAGTATGATACAAACTGTGAAATGAAAGGAAACTGCTCAAAAGTAAAGAGCAACTAGGATGAGGGAAGAGAAAAGAAAGAGGAAATTATGTATGTATATACAGGATAGCTAACATAGTTGTACTACTGACTTCTATCGCTTTATTGAAAGGAAGTTAATGATTAATTATTTGATCACTCTTGCACATCTATATTTGTTTTCCTGAGTAACCACTTTGAGGTTATCAATATGTAATACAACAGCCAATGTTAATTCCCTGTCACCTTGTCTGTAATTGAGTTTTGCTTGTACTGTTCTTGTGCTACTTTGTAAATGGCTGTCAGTTTGTTAATATGCTTTTGTTCTTTTACTTTTAAAATTAAAAGAAAAGAAAGAGGAAAGAGGAGCAAAAGAAGATCAAGCAACACAACAAAGGAAGCACAAGTTAAAGTGTGATATGACTTTAATTACAATTTTTATGTTTTAGATCATTGTTTACCAAGATTCTGTAGCAGTATGTGATTGTGTAGAACTTGCTGCAGATACAGATTTAGTAATATCACAGGCTGGAAAATTAGTCTTCAAAACAAAGGTCAGGGAATCTGTGTATTTGATAGGTATCCAATTAATTCCCATGACCAAGAAATTTTCTTAAAAATTTTTCTAGTGCTGTTTATTCATTCCTGCATGTGTGCACGTGCACACATGCGCGCGCGCGCGCACACACACACACACACACACACACACACACACATCTTTGCTAGGTGAAAATGTAGATAATGTTATGTCCCTTGCTAAATATTACATATTGTCACACTGGTAACATACCTGTGAAGTAAATACCAATTACTAATTTATACATGAGGAAACCAATAGTGAGGAACTTAAAAACTTGCCAGATGTTATATAGTGGGTCAAATGACAAGAAGTGGTACTGGAAACACACTTTATGCTTAGAACCATTTCATCAGATAATATTCCTTACCAAAGAATTATTTCTTTAAGAAACATGTTTAGTCTTTTAGTGTTATGATGAGGCACAGTGGTTTCTCTATTAATTGAGACTTTATTTGAAAAAGATATCTCATATTACCAATATGCCGTTTATTTTTGGGTTTTGAATGCCAGAACACAGTTTTGCATACATTGGAAGAACAACACACACCACAAGAATGAGTGGAATAGGTGCTCATTCATGGGCTCAAATTTTTTTTATCATATATATGTCTTGTACTAGGTGTTAGTAAATAAGAACACGGTGCCCTTTTGGATTTAGTGATATAGAATAGAAGCAAAGTTCATATGGTCATAAACTCTACCTGTTATACTTGAATTAACATTCTGGACAAACATGTTAATATTAAAGAGAAAAGACCTATGACAATTACATGCTAATTCTATGTGTCATCCCCAAATTTTGGAGCAACTATTTATTAAAATTCTACTTTTAATTTTCAAAGTTTTAAATTTTTGTAGCTCAGTAATATTCCATTATATAAAAGTACCATGGGTGCACATATATCGCTGTGATATGATGTTTTCAGATCTTCTGGGAAAATATCTAGAAGGGGAATAGCTGGGTTGACCTAGTTTGCTGAGGAATCTCCAAACTGATTTCTACAGTGGTTTCAACAGTCTGTATTCCCACAAGCAGTGGGGAAGAGTTCCTATTTCTACACAGCCCCACCAGCATTTATTATTGGTTGATTTCTTGAAGGTAGCCATTCTTACTGGGGTGAGATGGAATCTCAGTGTTGTTTTAATTTGCATTTCTCGAATGACTAATGATGGTGAACACTTTCTCATGAATTTATTGGCTATTTGTATTTCTTTATCTGAGAAGTGTGTATGGATCTCAGATGCCCATTTTAGGATTGCATCTTTGAATTTGGAGAGGTTGATATCTTTTAATTCTTTATATGTTCTAAATAGGACACCTTTGTCTCAGAGACAGTCATCTACAGTACTTTTCCAAGTTGGCTGGTTTTCTTTTTACTCTGCTGGTGATTTTTTTAGATGTGCAGAAAGATTTCAGTAAGATGAGATCCTAGCTGTTGATTCTTTGAAGTATTTTCCATGCAATTTGGTTTTTGCTCATGAACTTTCTGGCTACCCCTATATCTTCAAGATTTTTACCTATTTTCACATCCAATAGATTTAGTGTTTCTGTTTTAATATTGAGATCTATGATGCGATTTGACTTGAATTTGCTGCATAATAATATACTTGAGTCTGTTTTCAGTCTTTGGTAAGTGGCAAGAAAATTCTTCCAGCATCATTAACTAAAGAGGCTATTTTTCATCCAGTGAGTTCGTTTGACCACTTTGTCGAAGATCAGGTGGCTGAGTGTGTTTGTGATTGTGTCTGTGTCTATGTCTTCCAGTCTGTTGCATTGATCTTCTGGTCTGTTTCTTAGTCAGTACCATGTTGATTTTGTTACAGTAGCTTTGTAGTATAATTTGAAGTAGGGATTGCAATTTCCACTGGACTTCTCTTTGTTGTCCATTACTGCTTTTTGTATTCTGGGTCTCTTCTGGTTCCAGATGAATTTAAATAATATTTTCTGTAGATCTGTGAGTTATGCTAATGGTAGTTTAACGGGAATTGCTTTGAATCTGTGCAACAATTTTGGTCGTGTGGCTATTTTCACAATGTTGGCTTTTCCTATCCATGAGCAAGGAATGTTTTTCCATTTACTGAAATCCTCTTCAATCTCTTTTTTCAGAGTACTGTAGTTTTCATTGAACAGATCTTCTACTTCTTTTGTCAGATTGACTCCTAAATATTTCAGTTTCTTTGGTGCTGTTTTGTAAGGTATGGTTTCCTTAATTTCTCTCTCAGCCAGTTTGTTGTTTGTATATAGGAATGCTATTGATTTTTGAGTGTTGACTTTGTTTTCACCTACTCTCCTGAATGTGTTGAATAATTGAAGGAGTTTTCTTGTGGAGTTTTTGGGGTCTTCCATGTAAAGTATCATGTCATCTGCAAATAGTGATAAATTCACTTCTTCCTTTCCTATCCTTATTCCTTTCCTTTCTCTCTCTTGTCTAATTGCTCTGACTAATGCTTCCAGAACTATACTCAATTGGTGACAGTGCACATACTTGTGTTGTTCCTGATTTTAAAGTAAAAGCTTTCACTTTCTATCCATTTAGGATGATGTTGACTGTTACTTTCTCATAGATGGCTTTGATCAGATTGAAGTAAAGACCATCTTTTCTATTTTCTATAGGGTTTTATCACGAATGCATGTTGGACTTTGTTGAAAGCTTTTTCTATATCTATTGATATGATCATGTGGTTTTTTTGTCTTAGGCTCTACTGATATGGCGTATAACATTTATTGATTTGCAAATATTGAACCATCCTTGCAGTCCTAGAATGAATCCAACTTGGTTATGGTGTATGATTTTCTTGATGATTTGCTGGATTCTCTTTGCTAGTATTTTATTATCTTTTCATCTGTGTTCCTTAGGGAGATTGGTCTGTAGCTCTCTTTCTTGGTTGGGCCTTTCTCTGGTTTTGGTATCAGTATAATACTTGCCTCCAGAAATGAGTTAGGGAGAATTGCTTCCTTTTCAATTTCATTGAAGAGTTTGGAGAGTGTCATTAATTCTCTGAATTTCATGTTAGATTCTGCTGAAATCCATCAGGGCCTGGGCTTTTCTTTGTTGGTAAGTTTTTAATCACATTTTCAATCTTGTTAATTGACTTTAGGTTGTTCAGGATTTTTATATCTTCTTGATTCAACTCTGGTAATTCGTACATAATCAGGAATCTGTCCCTTTCTTCTGAGCCTTCTATCCTATTGGAGTAAAGCTTTTCAAAGTAGCTATTGATTTTTTTGAATTTCTGTAGGATCTGTATTGCTTTCATCCTTTTCATTCCTTATTGTATGAATTTTAGATTTTTCTTTTCTTTTTTTGATGAGATTGGCTAAGGGTTTAACGATTTTATTTATTCTTTCAAAGAACCAACTCTTTGATTCACTTATTTTTTGTAGTGTTGTCTTCATTTCAATTGCATTCATTTCTTCCCTGATTTTTATAATCTCCTCCTTTATTTGGGCTTTGGGTTTGACTTGTTCTTCTTTTTCTAAATGTTTGAGATGCAGCATTAGGCTATTTATTTGTTTTCTTTCTGTCTTCTTTATGTGTGAGTTCACTGCTAAAATTTTCTCTCTGAGAACTGCTTTTGTGACTTCCTACAGATTCTGGTAAGTTATATTTGTATTTTTGTTTGTTTGTAGGTATTTTTTAATTTCTTCTGTGACCCATTGGTTGTTCAGGAGGTTATTATTTAATTTCCAAGTTTTCATGGAGTTCTTGGAGTTCCTTTTGTCATTAATTTCCTATTTCGTGCACTGTGATCAGATAATAAGCATGGAGTAATTTCAATTCTTTTGCATTTAGGTAGATATGCTCTATTGGCTAGAAGGTTGTCTATTTTAGAGAAAGTCCCATGTGCAGCTGAGAAAAATGTGCATTCTGATGTTGTGGGTTAGAACACTCTGTATATATCTACTAAGTCCATTTTTCCACAGCTTTGGTTCAGATCTGTTACTTCTTTGCTGATTTTTTGTCCAGTTGACCTATCTCTTTTTGTCAAAGGGGTGTTGAGGTCCCTTATTATAATAGTATTATTAATTACTTGGCTTTTTATGTCTGTTAAGTTTTGTCTTACATAGTTTGGTGCTCCAATATTTGATGCATACATGTTTATGATTTTTATCTCTTCCTTTTGCAGTTTTCCCCTAATGAGTATGTGGTGACATTCTTTATCTCTTTCAATTATTCTCAGTTTGCAGTTTATATTGTCTCCAAACATAATAGCTACCTGTTTTTTTCTGGGTTCCTGTTGCATGGAGAGTTGTTTTCCATCCTTTGACTTTCAGTCCATGGATTTCCTTTGCGTAAAATATGTTCCTTCTATACAGCATACTTTTGGATTTTGTTTCTTAATCCACTGCACCAGTCTGTTTCTTTTGACTGATGAATTGGGACCATTTACATTAATGGTTATAACTGATATGTGTTGGCTTATCATTGTCATGTTATTTACTTGCTGTTGGTTTCCTACTTTTCTACCTGTTTAATTACTTGCTCTGCTTGAGGGTTCCTTTCTATTGTTCTTCCTGAAATTGTGTTCATTTTTTCTCTAGAATATCTTTTAGTACTCTTTGTAAGGAAGGTTGGCACTCATGAATTCTTCAGTTCTCTTTGTTGTGGAAATATTTTATTTCTCCATTAAACTTGAATGATAGTTTGGCAGGTTACATCAATCTTGTTTGGAAGCTTTTTTGTCTTAGGACCTGTAATACTTTGCTCCAAGTTCTTCTCGATTGGATGGTTTGTGTTGAGATGTCTGTGTGAGTCTGATGGGATTTCCTTTACAGGTGATCTGTTTCTTTTCTCTAGCAGCTTTTAATATTCTGTTCTTTTGCTGGATATCTGGGATCTAAATTATATGTCTGGGTGTAGTTTTATTTTGGTTATGACTAGATGGAGTTCTATATGCCTCATTTATATGTACATCAGATTCTGTTTCCATGCCTGGGAAATTTTCTGGTATTATTTCCGCTGGTATTCTTTTTATATCATTTGTATTGCCTCCTGCTGTTTCATTGACTCCTATTTGTCTTACATTATTTCTCTTTGCCTCGTATTGCTTGCTGCTGTTGAGGTGATTTTTCCTGGTTCCTTGTTGATTTTATGAGATCCTTTCTTGTATGATTGCTAGCTGCAATGCTGTCTTCAAGATCTGAAATTCTATCTTTGGCTTGATTCAAGCAGTTTTGCCAGCTTTCAGTGGAAATTTTTATTTCATGGATATCTTTTTAAATCTGTTTCATGTGCTCTAGTTATTCCTACATTGTTTATTTAACATTTTCATCAGTTGCCTATGTTCATCTTTATATATATATATATATATATGTGTATATATATATATATATATATATATATATTTGTTCTTTTGATGTGCTGAGCAGTTATTTCATTATTATTGTAATTTCATTTTTTTCTGGGAGATTATTTCTGATCTGATCTCTTCTATTGCCTGATAGAGTTGTTTCTTTACTTCCACTGCAATCATTTCAGCAATTTCAGATGTGTGTTTACCACGTTCTCCTATGTTGATGTCTCCTGGATTGGTTCTGACTGGGGTGGAGTTCTGAGATTGTGTTTTAGTCCTTTGTCTTGTCATGTCTGATGTAGGAGGTAGGATGCAGAAAACTCAGTCTCCCTCTTCCCTGGCAGCTCAGCAAAGGTCGCTAGTGTCCCTAGATTTCCTGTTGGTCAGGCTTGTCCCCCAGCCACCCTGAGATGTGCTGCTTAGTCTGGGTTCTTCCAGCAGATGTTAAAGTGTACTTAGTTCTCCCAGGTCTGAGAAGTGAACTGATGTCAGCCAATGGCAGATTGTCTGATCCAGTGTCCCCACCCAGCTCAGGGCACAAGTATAAACCAGAAGCAGGCTTCACTGATACTGCACTCACAGACCTATGGCCCTGTGTCTCCAGGTAGTTCAGTGTGCAGGCAGAGCCCAGATATGAATCATAGAGTCAACAGTTCATGGACCACCTGATTCCATGTCTCCAGGAAGCTCAGAGTGTGTATAGGAGCCAGACTCTGGCTGCACTGAAGGTGATCATGGACCACCTGTTTCTGTGTCCTCCAGGAGGTCAGGGTGTGCACAAGCCCAGATGGGAACCACGGTGCCAGCCGTTTGTGTTCTGCCTGCCCTGGTACCTCAGGTGGTGCAGGACACATGCAGGAAGGGTCCAAATGTCAACCCTGGTGTTAGCAGTTTGTCAGCCTTCTTAGTCAGAGTCTTCTGTCTGCAGCAGGCAGACAGAGGGTCCCTACCTCTATTTCTTTCACTTGTGTTCTTTAAAATTTCTGACTCATAAATCCCTATGCCTCTTGAATAAAAGAAAAAAAAATCAAGTATCAAGTTTTTGCTGACCAGACTTAGTAAAAGAGAATATTGCTTTGATTGTGTTGATAAGGGGAAAGTCAATTGAGAAACTTACAGGGTTTTAGGAAATAAACTGGGTGATATTAAAGTGTGTCTTGCTAAAGGGGAATTAGTTGAAATGAGAAAGAGGTTATCACATAATAGCTTTGGATTGGTGGATAAAACAAATGGATGATCTTGAAGCCAATTTTCTTAGCACGCTGGTAGTTTTGATAAATTGGTCATTTTATTCGATTAGCAATCACCTCTCTAAAGGACAAATTTTTTTTCAACAAATAACAAAAAAACTTTTTTTTTGCTTGTTTGACTTATGGATTAGAAAGGAAATCAAGTTTACCTTACTTCTTAGACTGTACTTCAGACTCACATTACATTCCTTGCACTTGCTGGTGATATGGTAGCCACAGTGACATGTGTCACTTCTAGGGGGAATCTTTCAGAGACAGTGCACACCTCCCCCTGGTTTTTTCTTATTGCACCACTTTGTCTGGCAGGCTGTAGCAGCAGTAACCACAGCACCAGCTTGGATCCCAGAGGAAGGGTAGCATGCCACAGAACACAGGCCCTAGTCATCTTGTCACCAACATACAAATTGTGTAGGAAATGTGTCTTTTTTGTTGTTTTAAGTCAATTAGATTAGGGTAATTTTGTCGCAGCAAGATCTATTCTATTTTGAACAAAATGGATGATAGGTGTATGTCTGATAAATACATAATAGATAGATGGATGAAAAAGTGAATAAATGACTATTAGGTTATGCATTAAACATGAATTCTTCACAATTTTTCTATCTAGACCTCATACAGATATGCCCCATTTTAATAAAGCCTGACATATGGTACATTGAACTTAAAAATTTAATAAGGGCATGATTGTTAACACTTTGAAGCATCCCCCTGACTTGAATTCATTGAAAATAATAAATCCTTGACCTTCCATTTACATGTTTATGACATAGAGTGAAGCACAATTATATCCAAATTTGTCTTTTCAGCTTCATCGACAATATGTTTAAATCTTTTTGATAGTTCAATTTTTAATAAGTAACTCACTGTAGCAACTTTTGAGGCCATAAGAACATAGTATTTCTAAATAATTATAGAGGCAGTCTTTTGGGAGGGTAATTGAGGTAACTAATTCATTGATAATTTAAGTTTAGAATAAGGGAAACTTCTACTTTCTGGAATAGCAATCTTAACATTTATATGACAATCTAACATTACAGAAAATTATTACCATAATTATGTACCTTGCTAATGTCTGTATAATTCGAGATTAACTTAATAGTAACACTGTAATGGAAGACTGAAATTTTTGAGTGTTATTCATGTCTCTGCCAGTATATTCTTTAGCTATTCATGACATTACTAGTACAATAGTTTGTGATCTATATTTATTTACTGAGTAGCTAGGTACTCCTCTTAATGAAAAAGAAAATGTTGAGAAATGAAAAAATAAAGCAGGAGTAAAGGAAAGATTTTAGTCTCATTTTTTCTGCTCAGTACACACAATCTTTAGAGTCTTGTGTGGACTTGTTAGTTGGTTTTGGCATACAGAAGTCTCCTTATGGAAATTATTTCTATATTCTTTCTATCCTGAGCTAAGTTTTGGTCAAGACAAGAGTAAACCACAGCAAGGTTTTATATTTATTAAAGATAGGAAAAGAAACATGCCCTGCAGAGTGAGTTTGGGACAACTAAAAGTAGGAAAAGAAGTACACTTCACAGTGTACAGAGCACAGTGGCAGATGACTCAATAGTGGCCATCTTTCATACCTCCCACTATCCCTAACCTCAGGTCTCTGTTGTCCTATCAAGATTCTGTTCAAGTTCTTGGAAGAAGAACTGAAGCTAGCACTCTCTGCTTCCATGTAAAGTGTTCGGGAACAGTTCTGTGAATGCGTGCTGGACCTCTCTAGTCACAAGGTCACACTCACTTTCCCAGCCAGGTGGCTGTGCTCAATTCTCCTTGATTTGCCCACACTATTTCTGGATTTCAGAAGTTACGACTCCTTCCTGAGCTTAATTCTTGGCAAGAAATTTTTATCAAGTAAATACAAAAATGTGTATATTATGCAACATATAAATGTGTTATGCAGTACATTATGCAACCCGGTCCCCTACTTCATCTCTATTTTTGATAACCGCCAAGTCACATATTTTCATTCAAACATTTGCTGCAAAGTTCATTACACACTCCCAAAGAATTGGAAAATGTGTTCCATGTAAAATGTCAGCTGAGGATTTTAGTATAGCCAAAATAAATTAAACAAACCTAAAGACTTCTTGAGATATTCACAGATATGCATGACTTGTAGTCTTCCTGCTTTAAAAATTTAAATACCCATATGAAATTTGACATATGTCAAGTGTGGACTTGATAAATTTACCATGAAGGCTTACATTTTCTAGTACCCTCATATCCACATTTAAGCACGCCACATTAACTGTGTAAGATGTTGTAATTAAACTCTTTCCCAAGAGTTTTCTTTGAATGAGAAATAAGACAAAATCTGTTTTGAGTTATCAGAGGTCACATAATCATGTTCATATCCATGCTCTGTTTTCTTTATATATTTTGCAGATCCTGAAGAAAATATATTTTAAACAGAAAAGATAAATTAACTTAATTAATTGAGCATTGGTTATAAAGTAAGGAAACAGAGATCATGAAAATCTTTAAGGTTACAAAGTGGGGGGTTGATGTTTTTCAAATTACAGTTTATGATTTCAAACTTTAAACAGTGTTTGAGAAGCATGAACTTCTTTTATATTCCTTATGGGGTGAATTTCTCAAAGACAGTGGTCTGTATGTCACATATTATGCCGATACTGAGACAAGCCTTTTGTTATTTGTTAATTCTCAGATTTGCATAAAACCCTCACCTGGGGAATAGCTTACCATGCTGTCATTGCTTCTGTTTCTCTTTGTTGTAGCCAGTGTATGTCTGAATCTTGCCAAATGGTGTCTTATACTTAAGGAGGATGTTTTTGTTTCTGGACACTTTATTTTTCCTAGTGATTCCAAAGATAAAGTTCAGCTGCTCCAGGGCCAGATACTGCTGTAAATCAGCCCAGTAGGACAGAGGAGAGGTTCTATCTCCCCCACAGTGTTTAAACAGTGCAAGTACTGAAAAGTGAGATGTGTCCCTGAGAGGTGGAAAGGTAGTAGTTCTCACTCCATCTGACAAACCCACTCCTTTGTGCACCGTTGTGTGGTGGTGACGACGAAGGTCATATAAAGCTTCCAATGAGTGTCCCAAACAAAGAGATAAGGCAACCTTTGTGACTCTTTTTATGAATCATTTGATAATCTCTTCTTGAACTCACTTTTAAAATAGCAGAAAAGGTAATGAGAAGCACGTATTTTTGACAATTGAAATGTTTCACTATATATGAGAATAGAAAGAGAAACTGAGAAAGAGAAATGGCTGAAATCTCTTTTGGACTCGTCTCATGTATTAACATCATATTACAGAAATCCACAAACAGCTCCTGCAGCTGGACTTAGGTGAGCATCATGATGCGCTCCCAGGATACATTAATGATTTATGAAATAAAATCTACTAGCACGATTCTACAAAATCAGGACTTTAGACCTAAGTGAATAGAAAAAAATGCAAAGATCTTTATTTAGCGAAAGACATATATTAAATTCCAATGAATAAATAAAATCTGGAAAAGATAATTTGTTGGCCTAAGCTTTAAGAGCATGAACACGGTTTGTCTTACTCGCTTTTGATGGCTTAGCCTCCAGTTCCATATTCTATCTATCCATCTAGCTACCTGTATCTAACACTTCTCCTAACTCAGCCATTGTTTTCTTTCTCTTCTCACAAATAACAAATGTGCTTTATTTATTTTTTTTATGGATGTTAGCGGTAAGGTCTTGCTATTGTCCTCAAACTCACTACGTAGCTCAGGCCGGCTTCCAACTTGTGCCAATCCTCCTGCCTCACCATCCTGAGTACAGGATTACAGTCATGAACCACCACACCTGGCTCAAAACTGTGCTTCAGTATGAGTTTTATTTAAACCTATCACTATAGCATACAGTGATACCGTCATGAGGGTCAGAAGGAAGTACAGACAGAAAAAAAGAAACATTTTGTCTGTATCAAAATGTAAAACTACTGTACACCAAGGGACCCAACAGAATGAGAAGGAAACCTATGGGGTGATTAACGTTTCACAGACTGCATATTTAGTAAGGGTTAATATTGAGCACATATACAGAACAGTTATAATGCAACAACAAACAAAAATATGACTTAAAAACAAAGAACTTGAATAAACATTTCTCCACAGAAAATGCAAACTGACTACTAAGCACATGAAAAGTCGCTCCACAACATTAAAGGAACAAAAGTCAATACCACAGTGACGCAAAACTTCACATACTAGAATGGCCCTTTCACCAAATCAGGAAATAACAAAAGTGTGGAGAAATTGGAAACCTTGTGTATTTTTGAGGGCAACATAAAATAGTGAAATGACTATGAAAAACATCACAATACTTCTTCAAAAAATTAAAAATAGAATTTATAATCCAACAGTTCTACTTTAGGGATTTTATTCAAGGAAATGAAACACAGGGCCTCAGAGATATTGCTACACTGGAAGGCATAGGAACATTATTCACAATAGCTAAAACATGGGAGCAACACATGTGTCCTTTAACAGATGAATAGATAAGGGAAGACCAGATCTGTGAAGTGTGCATGCATTGGAATAGTAGTCTTAGCAAGGAAGGAAATTCTGTGACATGTTACAACCTGATGAAGATTAAGGGCATTATACTAAATAATATACACCAATTCAAAAAGACAAATACTGTGATTCCACTTCCAAGATGTAACAAGGATAGTTAGATTCAGAGGTAGAAAGTAAAATATTGGATGTTCAGGTTTGGAGAAAAGAAGGAACAGAAATGTCTTGTTTAATGATACTCAGTTTCTGCGAGGTGAAGAGAGGTCTGTATGTACTTGACACTGTGTTATTATACACTTCATTAGAGTTAAGATGGCAAACTTCATTTTACCACAACTGAAAATACAAATAAGTTTAAAAAAGAAAATGAATTGAAATAATATTTTTGGATTAACAGTTTTACAAAGTTTGTTTCCTATATTATCTTTTTTAAAAAAATTGGAGCTTGAGCTTAACTTCACATAATTACTTGTCATGTAATGATCCCAATCATAATAATGTGTAACCCAGTTAATAAGATACTTGAAAAGAACATAGTGATACTTATACCTAAAAACATCTGTGAAATACCCCTATCTTTACCAAGGTATTCTTAATAGATGAAGATGGATGAATTGTCTGATATGTATTTATTTTCTATGCCATGTAACAAATCATCACAGACTTGAAGACTTAGTCACATATTCTGCAGGTCAGAAATCTCAGCACATGAACTTTGCATTTGCTGCGAGGCTGCAATTGAGGTGTCAGCCAGGAATGAATTCTCATCCAGATGATTGACTTGGGAAGATAAATTTCTAAGATCAAGAAGTTGTGGGTAGAATTCATTTCCTTATGATCATACAACTCATGTCAGTTTTCGTGTTCAAAGTCAGCAGGGAGAGCAAGCAGGCAAGCAAAGTCTTGGGTAGAATGATTTAATCAGATGAGTGCTGTCTTTTTACCTTTACCACATTCTATTGTTAGAAGTATGACACAAGTCTCACGATCAAGGAGAAATAACAGTGCAAGGTCACGAATATCAGAAGTTGAAGATCTGGTGAAGTGTGTTTATCACACTCCTCTATACTCACTCTCATTCATAGTGTTGATGAAAACATTGGCATTCTTATGAATAACCCTTTGGTATTAAAAGATGACTCCAATTATTCACTAATGACTACATGAATTTAAGTATAGACATACTTAAGTATAGACATTTCTTTGTTTCTACTTCTAGCATCTAACTATATAAAACTCTCCTTTCCACTTTTGAGTCTTCAACTGATACACAAGAGCCTTGCATATTGTATTGCTAATGTGTATTAAACCCAGGACACTAGTTGCTAGAAAATGAGTGGTCTTCTGTCCTCACTTTCAGCTCTAGCAGGTTTTGTTTTCTTTTCTTTTAAATTCTGCCAGCTCAGTCCTTCTGAAGGACAGTTTTAGGAGAGACAATCCCTTTAGCAATGTTACAACTAGATCTGCACTGTTACAGATTCTTCCTAGTTCTTTGATTTTTCAACTATTGCTTAAATCTCCCCAAATTTTCAAAAGTCAGCAGTAGAATCTTTGATTTAATATTTCTTCAAATATTCTTAAAAAATAAAAACCCATGTTATCGTCGAAGAAAGAGTGTATTTCCGAAAACTTTTGAAAAGTTTGCCATTTTTTTGCCCAATATTTTCAGTTTTCTGGGAGACTTTGATGGTACATTTTTCTCTTTTATGTTATCACTTCAAGTTTCTACTTGCCAGACATTTTTGGGTCATTTTAAATATAATGGCTTAAATAGTTTTATTTTCTTTGTTTCTTTTGCTTTCTTTCATTTTTTTGAGGAGGTGGTCAGGGTCTTGCCATGTAGTTCATGCTGACCTTACACTCACTAGGGAACTGAGGTTGGCCATGAACTTGTGCAGAGCCTCCTGCCTTAGGATTCTGAGTGCTGGGATTACAGATAGATGGCATAACACTCAGCTATAAAGAAATTTTCTGTATATGTTCTTGCAGTTCTTACTCAACACATTGGTTCTGATATATTTATTTTCTAGTACTGAATACCTTGTTTTAAAAAGATTATATCTCTTTCTAGTTAGAGGGTCATGAGAAACAATTTCTTTTTAATAGCTTCAAACAACTTGCAGTAGGATTTTAAAACAGAATTATAGAAAGAACCTCATTTTATCATCCAAACAACCAACCCGAAGGACCACCCATTCAGTGGTAAGTTTCCTTCACTGAGAAATTAATCTCATTCTACTGTTATGCAATAATAAGATGGTAATGTTGTCATTTTCTGATTCCTCTTTCTTTTTCCAAAAGATATTAAGTAAATTTTCTCCATGGAGCTTCAACATAATGTTTGGCTTAGGTTTTAATATGACATTTTAAGAAATAGGTGAACCTATAAAAGCTCACACTGGCTACTTTTTATTGAATGACTACTGAAGGTCGCTCCTGCTGTACACCTTAGACAGTCGTTTTATCTCATCTGTGAGGATGAGTGGGTTTCATAAGAAATATTGGTACATTTATTTAATAAGTAAGGAAAGAAGCTCTGAGATTTTAGAGTAATTAGCCAAACTAATATGACTATTTAGATAGTGGAGCTGAGATTTGAATCAAAATATATCGAGTCTCATATACCAAGTCTTTGTTGTGACAAATCACAGTTTGTCTCAAAATTATTTTTTTATAATATACAAATCTTAAGCATTAAAATGATGTTTCACTCCACAAATAAGTACACATAGAATAAAACTTAGAACCATTCTCATATTTGAACAGCTTTAATGATTACCTTTTTTGCAGATTCATTGATTAAATTAAAAAAACATAAATTATCATTTAATGTTTGAAAAACATGGCAAATACTAATTTCTTCAATGACAAACTCTAGTTTTAAACTTTGTTTTTTACAGTTTAAATTATAAGAAAATACCCTCAACTATTTAACTTTTTTAATAAATGTAAGAATTTTCATAACATGGTAAACTTTTGTGTTGCAGCCTTTTCTGAGAAGTCTGATATTACTTGTACTGCTTTTGCTTTCTATTAAGTTTGTCCTAAATCTGCAGCAGGCATTTTAAGTTTGGCGTGAAGGTTTCTGTATATATAGTGAACTGTAAGGTACTTAAATGTGGAAGAGACTTTTACCTGTTTATATGGCAAGCACACTACTCTTCAGACCAGACTCAAATAAAGTAGACTTGATTTATACCAGAGTTTTCTGTTTAGTTTTCTTTGCATAACTTCTTTCTCTTTGGCTATAAATATAATTTTCCCCTGCAGTGGAGTGGGGTGTTTTGAACATTTATTTATTTATTTATTTGGTCTGGGCTATTGACCAATTCTAGAACTTCAAATAAAGTCAATTGAGGGCTACAAAACTAAATTGTTATAATTTTGTCTTTTGGTACATTAAAAAAATAGGTTAGATAACTACCAACTTGCCTTGAAAATTATTGGGGATTTTCTCTGACTCAAATTCATTTCCATTTACACAAAATCTAATTTCATATTAGGAGCTTTATCTCTAATTGTGTCATTGTGAAGAAAGAGTCACTTAGATCTTTACATACATATCTACACAGAAGGTTTGGTATAGAAGAAATACACATCCAGTGTCTACATAGCAGATTTTGCATAAATATCTAAGAGCACTATGGTATCGGTCATTTTCCAGCCCGTGTTCAAAATACCCAACATTTGCAACTTAAAAAGACATTTATTTGGACTTCTGGGAAGACAGGGAAGTGATAAGCAACTAAAGTCAGCCTTTCCAGAATTCAGAATCTGAACACTGGAAAATAACAACTTGAGAGAAAAAAGGAGGGAGGTAGATAATTGGGATCCAGGATGGATCTGAAGGAAAAATTAAAGACTACAGAGAAATTAAAGCAGCAGACCTCAACACACACACACACAAAGGAAGGGGAAAACTCTACTTTCTCCCCAGCTTGTGGGGAGAGAAAGTTTGAAACTACAGACACTGTGGAAGCAGGCAACTCCAGAGGGCTTCCGGGAGCAGCACCTGCACCAGTGGAATGGAACAGTGGATGCCACATACTGCAGGGGCTGGTGAGTGACTCAGTCCAAGCGTCTACCACATCCCTGGCAGAGAATCCTGGTCAGATGCTACTCTAGAGAGTAGACCCACTGAACCTGGGTCTCAGAGCAGCCATGGGATGACTTCATATCAGGGTATCCAGTGTTTAATTCCTACTGTGACTGAGCGGGTGAAAGCCACAGGAGATGTGCACGGTAAGGGAGCTCTGGTCAGGCTGACAAGAGATTCCCAAAGTGTTATAAGCTAAAGGACTCAGCTCCTAACAACATAACAAGAGGTCATGTTTAACTTGAATTTCTGTCAGTTTGAAAGTCCTGAATCAGCACACTGCCCTAATCCTGCCACTGCCTTGCTGGGGTTATTCAGCATAGATCTGTTTCCTAACCACTTCCCTTATCTATCACTGAGAGTACAGTCATGCCCTGAATTGGGCACTACCACAAATTTGTAGACACCAGAAGATAACCACAGGCTTGAAATCACAGCAAACCATAAGCTTTAAATCACAGAGAAAATTTCTTTCTTTTTTTTTTTTTTTAACTTTGCATTTGGTGTTTTAAAAAAAAAATGTTCTTTTTTGTTTTTGATTTTTTTGTAAAAATAACTATTTTTATTTCATTTTCTTTCTGTTTTTCCTTCTTTCTTCCTTCCTGCTTTCTTTACCAGTTTCTTGAGGTTTAAGTAATCTTACTTTGTCCTTCAGCCTTGCTTCTGATCTCTTTTCTTCTTCCATTTCTCTATTTTTTCTTTTTCTCCCTTTTAAATGTTCTCTCCTAAGGATAATCTCTCTATTGAGTGGATATTTATGGTAAGTAATATTATTTGTCTTAGATTTTGTTTATTAGTAAAGTTTTCAGTAAAATTTTGCTCCGTTCACAAACTCTGCATCAATTTATAAACATGGCCATCTTCCCCACACAAACAGGAACACAAATTAGGTTTGTAAGTTGAGGTACCACTGTAAAGATCTTGTACCTAAGGCTAAATGTGGCAAATCATTAGTTATTATGGTTTGTCATTTTCCAGTCTATATTTCATGTGATTTTTATTACTAATTCTAATGCTTTAGCCAAGGTGATATAGTTTTTGAGATCAATTGATCTTCCTTGTGTGCCAATCAATAGATTGTGTGGAGGTCATATCAGTACTATAGCCCAATACCAAACAACTAAGTACTAGGGCAAACAGACTGCAAACTTTCACTTTTAATAAACAGAAGAGGCAGGATCCTGGGACAGATTCAAATGTCAAAAATTAGTTATGCCTAGAAGACATCTCTGAACACTAGTCCACTTCCTTTAGAGGTTCAACACTAGTAGCAAAACTACATACTATAAGCAATTTAGAATCTTCAAGGCATAAAACAAACAAAAAATACAAACTATGAAAATTCCTAACCAACATGCAAATCAAAACCCCCTACTCATCCAACACAAATCCAAGGGGACACTAAGGTGGAAGAAATCAAAATCTATCATCTAAACTTTCTAATATGATTGTAGTGGAAGTAAAACTAAACAGATGAATAAGTCTCTTGACAAAAGCAAAACAAAAATAATTAGACAAATAATGAAATAGATAATGACCATAATGAGGGAAATGGTTAGTGAATCTAGAGCAGATATAGTGGTATTTTTGTTCACAAACTTAATTCATTCCATGATTCTGGTCGCAAATCAAATCAAATTTCCTCACACTGTTCAATGTAACTAAAATTAATCTATTCTTAACCGTACGTATTTTTAACCACAAACATATGAAACAAAGTACAGTATAGTATGAAGAGAGAGAACACTAACCTTGTTTGAGATAACTTCTGGCCTGGAGGACACAAAATTGAGTAGGGAGGAGATTATAATTTGGAGGAAGAATTCCCCTCCATAATGATATTGACTATTTTCCTGCTATGTGATATAGATTCTATCTGGCATCTTCTTCCAGAAGAGCCCCATAAAATTGCCGTTGGAGACTTGTTGAGTGATGTATCTTCTTGTTTTCCTGAATCCTGGAAATTCTTTCTTGCAGGCTTCTGCAGCAGCCTTGTTAGAAATTGAAGCTTCCCATATCTTTTCACACTGTGAATGCAACAATTCTTGAGGAAATTTTCAAGCCACTAACAAATGTTTTTTTCTTTAACCTCTTCCAGAAATTGTATCCTCTGCTTGGTTAGCATTGTTACTGCTTTCACCACATCAGCTTCTTTGATAGTATTGATATTCAAAAAAATCAAGATTGTCAGCTACACCATATTTTACTCTGAAACTAAACCAATTACATGAATATGACACTGATGATTTTCCACTATTGCTTTCTTCAATTCAATGGTTATTATCCTCAGAACGTTCTTACCATTCTTGCTCTGAAGTTTATTGTTTCTTTCACTACCACTCTTTGCATTCTGCTTAACTTCATTACTACTCTGCAAGTTCCTGTCCTTCATTACCCCTTTGTACTTTCTTTTTATCACATACTTTCTCTTCATATTCTTTGAAACCTTGTTAGATTGAATAATAATACACAATGCTGTATATGCTAAAAAACTCACATAAAAACTTTGTAGCAAGTGTACACAGGACTTTCTGAAATGACAATCTCAACCACAGGAAGCCATTACCACGTGTCAGGCCAGGAAAGATGACGGTGGTAGCATTTATCACCCAATGTGGAATTCAAAAATGGAAGCAGAATTTTGCCAAATGCTTCTGTTCACAAATACAAATCCTTGTGTACTGAGGCATTACTGCACCAATTAAATAATAGAGGAACTTAAAAACATGGAAACCACAAATGGCCAGTACAAGTAATAATTGCAATCTATAAAATTTATGCAAAGAGATATCTAGGAGATTTAAAAATGATATTGAAAACATATGCAGCTAGATCAATCAGTGAGGAGACAGAATATCAGCTCTTCAGGAAAGGGTTGTGGTTGTCAATTATTAAATGAAAAACTTCTTAAAAATAGCAAGGGACCACAAAAATCCGGGCCAACAGGTGCTAGATGATGGAAAGAAGAATAATATAAGATTAATTAGAATCAATGAAAGATCAGAAGAAAACACAAAGGACATAAAAAACTTGTTCAGAGATGTAATAGTATAAAACTTTTTAAGCACGGAAAAAGAATTTGATGTACAGTAAGTGAGGCATATAGAACTAAAAATAGCCATATGAGAAAATATTACATAAGATGTATACTTGCCAAGATTCCAGAAATTCAACATAACAAAATATTAAAAACTGTTCACAAAAATAAATGAATCACCTATAAATGAAAACCTATCAGAATCACCGCAGATTTCTCAACACAAACTGTTAGGTCAAGTAGATCTAAGAGCTTCATACCCTAAGTCAAAACAACCTCCAATATAAATTCCTGTATCCCATAAAGTTATTCTTCAAAATTGATTGTGAAATAAGATACTTCCATGATGAGGAACACCTGAAGAAATCCATGATCACCAAACCAACACTAGAGTTCTAAAGGATATTGCAGAAAAATTAGAAAAGACAGTGAAGGCAACAACTTGAAGAATCCCAGAAGAACAAACCCACCAGGCAAGCCACACATTTAAATAGACGTGAAATAAAGGGAACCAATAAAAGAAACAAAATATAATAACAAGTCAATACTTATCCATTATAGTCATCAATGTGTTTGGTCTCAATTCCCAATCAAAAGAAAGAGATTGGTGGAATGGATCAAGAAAGAAGATTCAACAATATGCTACATACAAAAAACATGTTTAGCTCTAAATGAAATTCATAAATTGAAACTCAAAGGATAAAAAAAAAAATGCTCCGTGCAACAGGAACCTGGCAAAAAGCAAAAGCAGCTATTCTATTTCCATATAAAGTGCACTTCAGCCCAACACTGATCAAAAGAGAAAAAGAACATCACCGAATACTTGTCAAGGGAACAATCTAAAAGGAAGAAATAAAAATTATAAAAACATATCCATCAAATGCTGGCACACCCAACTATGTAAAATAAAAACTAATGGACATGAAAAATCAGATCAGTGCTAATACAACTGTAATGGGGAAACCTCATTATCCTACTATCACAAGTAGACACATCAAGTAGAATCAACAAAACTCAACAAAGAAACATCAGAGCTGAACTAAAACTTGGAACAAATGGACTTAATAGATGTCTACAGAGTGTTCCACTGAATAACAGAATATACTTTCTTCTCAACAATATACTGGACTTTTGCCAAAATAGACCATGCTCTGTATCTCATAAAACATAGTTATGCAAATGTAAAGGAATTGAACTTATCCATGCATATTGCCAGATCATAGGGCAATTAAATTGAAAATAAGTGACAAAAGAAACCTCAGAAACTACATAAACATGTAGAAAATAAGTAATACCCTCTTGAAGAACCAATGGGTCACAGATAAAGTTAAAGAAAAAATTAGAGAGTTTCTACAACTCGATGATAATGGCAATACAACATAGGAGAAATTACAGGACACAATGTCAGTTGTCCTATAAGGGAAATTTATAGCAGCAAAGTTTGACATCAGAAAATCAGAGTAAACTCAAACAACTGAATACTGAAGCCCAAAATTCTAGGGAAAGAATAACGATCCTGTGAAGATAACAGCAGAAATAAATACAATTCCTACTAAGAAAACAATACAAAATCAATGAATTGAAGAATTGGTTCATTGAAACACTAAATAAAATAGACCGTTTAGCTAACTTTATCAAAATAAGGAAAGACCTAAATCCTTGCAATTAAGAATGAAAGCATGAAATCACAACAAATCCTACAGAAATCCAGAAGACTGTCAGTATCTACTAGGATAGCTTTTACTCTAATGAAGGAAAAGTCAGAAGAAATTGATAGATTCCTACTTAAATACAAATCACCCAAATTGAGTGGAGAAAATACAAAACTTCTAAACAGTTTAGTGTCACTCAATTATATTTAAAAAGTAACAAATAACCTACCAATAGAGGAAAACTCAGTTCCTGATGAATTCACTGGTAAATTTACAAGAACTTTAAAGAAGATCTAATGCCACTACTCCGCAAAATCTTTGATAAAATTGAAAGGAAAGTAATACTCCGAAAGTCACTCCTGGAAGCAGGGATTATCCTGATAACAAAGCCAGACAAAGACACCACCACAGGAGAACTACGGGCAAATCACTTTAATGAACATAGACGCGATGGATCCGGGGAAGATGGCGGCCAGGTGAGCAGCAAGGGAGCGAACCTCCTTAATAAACACCACCAGCTCGAGACAGACTTGGCGAGCGTGAATGCCGGGACCTCGGCTGGGAAGTTTAAACTGGGCGTATTTCTCTGAGATGCCGGGGGAGATGTGGTAGGGCGGACCAGGCTGCCGGGGCGAGACGTGGGAAAGCCCC
>PVLD010015796.1:0-47300 GCA_004027595.1 Dinomys branickii
AGAGGATCAACTGTCTGACTAAATTTGCATGTCTGTATATGGGTCCATACATCTACAATTCGAAGATATCAATGGATAAAACAACAACTACTGTTGAGACCATATCACCTTGTCTATAGGTTAGTTGTGATTGTACTATTTTCTATGATAATGGGTGTCTGTTTGTCAATATGTTTTTGTACTTTTATGTTTCTAAAATAAAAAAAAAAAGTATAAGTTTCTCACATAAATTATAACACAAAAAATCTCTCAAATTCTTTTATGTATTATAAATTTAAATAATTAATCATTGTCTCCATAGAGCACATATACTGTAAATAATCTATAACTTTACTTGGAGTGACATTTTCTTTATTTATTTTTTAAAGCTAGTGTTTTTATTCAAATATTTTGGGTTGTTAGTGTCACACTGATTGACCAAATTTTGTGAATTTACATTTAAAATTCCTTTTTAGTATTCTTGCCATGTTAATTCATAATTACAGTATAGAAATTTATATGTCTACTCAGGATGAGTGACAGTATCATTTCCAATCCTAAAATTACCAACTAATATGTGATATATTTTTAAGTTTTTCCAATTCTATGAAACAAAAATCACATGTGATTTTGATTAATGTGACATCTTTTCATTTTTGAGGGAATTTCATTTTACTGCTGTGTGAATAGTTTGTTCACATTTTTGCTGCTTTTATACAGAAGATTTTGAAAATTTTCAGTTTAAAAATGTTTCTTTTATACAGATTTTAGCATTGTAAGGTAATAGACAATGAGGATATAGCCTAATTTACAGATTTGAGTATGCTATAATTTGTACAATGCAATTTCAATTTTAAAGTAGGTGATTAAACCTCTCATAGGCCTGGGGATCTAGCTCAGTGATGTAAGTAGATTGTCTAAAAGAACTCAATTAATTTCTTGTTCCTATTTTGTTTATTTCTAAATAACTTGTATATTCATGCATGTATTTAATGTGTTTATCATTTCTTAGAGAATTTCTTTTTAAATTATATTTCAACCAAAATATAATGTTGTTTTTCATATAATAATCTCTAAACTGTGTATATTTTCTCTTTGATATCTACTTTACTGATTATTTTTTCTCTATTGCTGAGATAACTGTATTTTAAAGTCGATTTTTTTCCAGTGTTTAACATAAGAAAGGCCCATGATAATTGTAAATAATTTTCTTGAATTAAATATAGTCTTTTTAAAAGTGTGATTTTAATTCAAATTATATACACCTATCTATCATCTATCTAATCTCAAGAGATTGATAGCTCATACATGCAAAGAATTGGAAATAGACATAAATAGGAAGAGATAATGACTAATATATTCAGCATTATTGTATTAATAGCTGTCATCCAAAATTAGAACATGAGTGAGGTGATTTTTTTAAATGCTGTGTTGTGGAGTTATTAAAGATGTTAGATTTTGACTCTGTTACTTCTATTTTCTGAATACATCTGTTATGATTGATACATTGTGTCAACTTGGAGAGTCTAGAGGTTTGGCTGAGTGACTCAGCAGGAAGCCTGTGTGCTTACCTTGCATACATCCTGAGCCTGTGGAAGAGGAGGGCATGGAGATTGTGTGAGAGGTACACTCCCTGTCGGTGAGGGTAGCCTGTTTATAATGTAAGGGAAGAAAAGAAGCTGCTTGCTGCCATTCCTCCCTTTGGCTCTGGTTGTTTTTGCTGTGCTGTGCTGCCATGAACGTTTGCCCTCTGCCATGTGCCACTCTGCCTCTGAGCCAGCCAAGTATGGCTGAAACCTCCACAAACTGTAAGCTAAATAAACCTTTCCTTCCTTCATTTTGGGCAGTGGATATTTTGTCTCAGCAACAAGAGAAAAGTAACCAAGACAACAGCTAAGTATTCCAGATATTTTGAGATAAGATCTCGATATATACTTCAAGCTAGCTTTAAATTCGCTATGTTGCACAGGCTAGCCTCAAACTTGTAGCCATCCTCCTGCCCCAGCCTTCTCAGTGCTGGGATTATAGTACCTGGTGCCATCATGTGGGGCAAATATTTCACAATTTTGGATGCTGATTTACTAGCTTTTACAACTATGGAGAAATCATCATCACTGTCATAATGAATATTTAACTTTTTGACAGGTATTCATATCATTTACTCTATTTTCTGGATTTTTTTATGTCTAATTATAATATAAGCAAATTTAAAAACTCAACTATATTTCTATGTTGGATATTTCTGTCTCTTATTTTATTGACTTTCTGTCTCTTATTTGATGACTTTTAAAACATTGTGAAATAAAAATGGCAGTAGTATGCATGCTTTTTTTAGTGAAAAGGGCATTATTTTTCTCCATTTAAGATGACATTTGTAGGCCACAGTTATAGTTCAGTGGTGCACCACTGCCTGATAAGTGTGAGGTCCTTGATACTTGATACCAATAACAATAATAATAATAATATGATGATGATATCTGCTAAGATGGAGTCAAACTATACTTTTAAAATTTTGTTTTCTTCTATTTAATCTGCATTTAGTAGTTTAATATAACTACATGCTTCTGCTGAATTTGAAAGAAATTTTTAGTGTATTATTTTTTGATATGTAATGAACTTTTTTTATTATTAACTATCATTTTTGGCACTATCAGAGACTAAATTATCTACTAGCTTAAGTAAAAAATATGTAAAATAATTCCGTTTTGATCATTTTACTATTCTGATAACCTACCACATCATAAAAAAAAAATGTAGAGTTCTAAAATGCTCCACAATGAAGAAAAGTTATAAATGTTGAAGATAATGACCTACACACTTTTTATCTGAGAAACTGAATTTGAATATGGTAATTTGAGCTTCTACTTCTAGACACACTAAGATCTATGGGAGAGTGATACAATATGAGATCTGGCCCAGTCACATAATTTCATAGAAGACTCCTACCAATATTAGGGTCATAAAATGCTAAAGAAGAAATCAACGCAATGCACAGAGGGATACACAGAAAGACTTCTTACTAACTTTATAAGGTCAGAGTGCATCATTCCTGAGAAATCATAGCCAAAAGCAACATATCATATAGGTATGGCCCACAGAATTTTAGAAAGATTATGGCCCACAAAATTTTAGAAAGATTCAAGCATAAAATTTAATTGAATTTAATGTATACTTATATTAAAAAAATAATAATGTATACTTATATTGGTTATGCCTCATGGTAATAGCTGAAGCAGAAATTAATGTTCCCGTCAGGATAGCAACTTCAATTTGTGGTCTCAGAGAGATATAAAGTCCTTAGGAATATGAAGCACACCCAGTCAAACCTCTCTTAATACTTAAAAAATAAATTATATCCAAAAGTCACACTCAAGGAAATTGAACCATAAAGCATGGTTAGATTTAAAATTTGAACTGTACTTCATAAATTAGTTATTTTTTCATCTCGAAGACACAATACCTGATGTCGCTTAACTTTAAAGAGGAAAGGTGTATGTTGGCTCATGGTTGAGATTGCAGTACAGAGTTTGCCTCCAAGGCAGCTGGTAGAAGGGCATGGCAGAGGGCACACAGGTCATGGCATAGCAGGTTGGAAGCAGAGAGAGACACCAAGGGACGAACAGAGAAATATACCCTCCAGCCCACATGGCCAGTTACCCACCGCCTGTGACGAGGCTTCAGCTCCCAACATCATGTTTAACTATAAACTCATTAGTCAGCTTTTCTAGTGATCAGAGTCACAGCCCCATGATCCAGTCCACTCCGTAAAGCCTCACCTAGTCATACATGAGACTTTGTGAAAGGGCATTTAATTATAAACCATAACACTTCCTATGCCTAAAGACATAATATATTAACAAGGTATAGAACATATTAAAGAATAAGGAGGTATAATAAGAATGAAATGTTATACTGACAATTTCTAAATTGCTGTTCTGGACAAAAAATTGATCTCAACAGTCTTTTCATTTCAGGTCAGTGTGATATTTTGTTCTGCTCATCTCTCTTTAATTCATTCTTCATATATATAATCTCTTCCTACAGCCGGTGTCTTTGGACATTCTTACAGAACATAGTTCAGAAGGGAAAGGCATCATGCATAATTAATCCAGGCAAATTCTCTTGTCTTCTTAATGTCTTGATTTTCTTCTGCATATCATATCAAGTAAGTTCCGAGACCATAACCTCACTAAATACAGGCCACTCAGGCTCACAAATTTCAGCGAACCAAATTAGAAAGCTGTTACAGTCACCTTCAGCTGCACAAGCTAATGCAACAAGTAGGAATCCTGGGGAATTGTACAGAGCTGTGGTTTGAATGTCCCTTCTGAAACTCCAACTAAAATTTACTTGTCATTATAACAGCATTAAGGGGTTAGACTATTAAGGGGCTGCTGTTGATTAAGGTTATTTTCACTGGATGAATTAATTCTAATAAGTGAAGTTTCCCTATGAAAGAACAAATACAATTTTTCTCTCTGTCTATTGCATGTTTGCTTGTCTGTATCCCAGCTACTACACAGTAAAAAGGTTTTCACCAAAAATTGCCCTTAATCTGAAGTTCATCAGTCTTTATACCTAGAGCCACATAAACTTCCAGGAACTTCCTAGTTTCTGTTGTTCTGGTGAGGCAACAGGAAATGAGCTAAAAGACAAATATTAATGAATTTGCTCAATGCAGTGTTTTATTTCACTCTCCTTTTTCAAACAGTACCTTGGGATTCCATTAAGAGCCACTTCCGTGGGTATTTGGTGTATATCTCTAGAATTCTGAAATTAATTTTTGTGTAAATTCTTTATCGCAGGGAGCACCTGACCATGAAGCATGCCAATACTTGACTCTACATATATTTCCCTGCCAGGGGTATATAGTTGTGGCCTGTGCTGAGGAGAAATGCTTCCTTTTCCATGCCACATGCTCTGATTATCACAAGGCTTCCATGCTGAGAAAGGCAAGGGTCTTTAGATATTGAAAGGCAAGTTTACTAGCAAGGAAGATAGAATTATGACAGAGTTATAGAATGTCAGTTTTACCTGGATTTATCTGAATTTTCCCTTTCAGTTCACCACATTTTTTTTTTATTTTCCAACTGATTCCCTCTCACAAGAAAATTGTCAGTTTAATTATCCTTACAGTTTAGCAACTCATAACTAAAACTTCAATTTCTTTTCAGCAATATCACGTGTATACAAGAAAGGAGACTCTTTTAGGGCTGTTTTAGCAGCTATTTCTCACACTGTGACTTCTTGTGAGAGTTAAATACCTGAGCTTTCATTTACTTCTTTAATAGTCAAGTGCACTCCAATAATACAACCCTTAGCAGCAACTATATAATCACTGCCGTAATGGTCAGGTTCAGCAGCCACTTGAGCTCCCAAGGCTGTGCTTCAATTGGCACTTCATCATAATCAACCGCAGGTGATGGCTTCCTTCACTGTGACACCCCTGCTTGCTGTGACTTACTAGGATCACATTTCTGATTGACAAGTAACGCACCACAAAACAAGCAAGACCGAACCCACAGATTTTGCATATTTTCTTCTCAGACCACAGCTAATACAAAATCTATAGTACTGTGAGTCAAATCTTTAATATAAAGAGTATTAAATGAAGCAGAATACTTAAAATCATAAGTATTAACTAAGGTAAAAATACCCATGAGATCTAAGGAACTATGTAATATCCTAGGGTAAAGAAAAATTGTAAGCCATATTAATAACGCTTCTGTATTTATAACCACATATTGGAGGTAGGTTATATCATTAATAAAAAAGATTTTCTTTGGCTCCCAGTTCTGGAGGTGCAAGCTATCGGGGCCTCATCTGACAGCAGGGCCCTTCGATAGAGACAAATGACAAAAGACAGTGGTAAATGTGGCTGTGGCTGTGGCTGTCTGGTCTCCTTTTTTCTTCTTATAAAACCAACCAACTTCAATTACAGAGACACCATGCTAAATGCATTATCTAAAGCTAATCACTTTTAAGACTCCACTCCTAAACAGCATGATTGGATTAGGTTTTGAACCTTTAACCCATCACAAAAGGTGTTAAACTGCAACATCTGAAATGTTATGAGATAATCCAAGGGTATCCAAAGACAGGAATAATAGTCTGTTCCTCACTAGGAATGTTGTATAGTGCTGTGGATAACCAAAAATTTTACTGGTTTAACCAAACCGAAGCATGTCTGAAGTTGCTAAGAGAAACCAGACAATCGACTTAAATTCAAATCATGTGGAGAATTGTGTGAGTCTGCAACTTGCTAAGTATGGTTTCCATGTAAACCACTCAGAGCCAAAGCAATTGCTGGGCAGATGCTGGCCTACAGCGTGCAGAGTGTCCGTGGTGAGACGTTTCTGGGTGGTCTCATACCCATGCTCTTCACCTACACCTCACTGGAAAATTCAAAAGGCATCTTATTCTTCCTAGTGTAAAGGTTACACTGCTTCCCTTAATGGTAAATGTTAAAAGGAATTTCAATGTTTACCATAGAGCACATATTGAGTGTTTCATATGAAGTTGAGAAGAAATGAATTGATAGCCAAAACACATAAATAAATTGTATGATAAAAGATTTACCAGAATTAAAAAGATTATTATTATTCCACAACTCTTTTATAATTATGTATACAATTTTATGATAATCAGAAACCTTTAATTCAAAATCATGATTGTCAAAGAATAACAAAACTGTATGAACTCACAAATACAGCACAGTAAAATATATTTTTAAAAATTACTCAGAATCTATTAAGTAGAGGAGACAAAATTGGTAGGAATCTGGATTTCAAGCACAAAATTAATATACTTACCTATGACACGTACCCTCAGATCTGAAAACACATTCCTTTTAAGTGTACACAGAAATTTCCCAGATACTGCTATCTCTTTTATCAATTTTCTTTTTCTGATTAATTAAATTTATTGGTACATTTTATGTGCACATGATGATCCCATTCATCACGGGATATTTATAGTTGTACATAATTATTACGTGTTGATTATTTTTTCCCATTCTCATCACCTCCCTTCATTCTTAAATTTTCATCCACAAACCAAATCTATTCTTTTTGCAGTATTTGCAATAGTAACTTGATTCCTTTTTAAGACTCAATAAGCTCCTATCTGTTTAAAAAATCTCTGGTTACGAGACTGGAAGGTCAGGCGGAAAAGAGTGGAGGAGAGGTTGTTATAGTTAGAAAGTAGAACTAAGTTTATGGTATCTGTAGAAGAGCAGGATCGCTGCAGGGAATGATGATATATTGTATTCTTGAAAAATGCAGAGTGTATGGTAGATGGTCTCATTAAAAACGGATAACCGTGTTAGGTAATATAGTCATTAATTAGCTAAATTTGAAAATTCCATAATGCGTGTATACTTTAAAACATTATGTTGTATGTGATAAGTACGTAACATTTTATCATTTAATTTTAAAATTTTAAAATGAAGATTTGTGAACATCATCATAGCATTTGCCAGGCAGACTACAAAAGGTGAACAGCGGTGCACAGAACAAGAAGTCTCCATTTATTCATTAAGAAAATGTTTTCCTTTCCATTCTACCTCCTTGTATTTTAGAATAAAAAGTTCTGCGATAGATCATGCATCCTGTTTTACTTTTTAGTTAATATGTAATTATACATATCAATGGCTCTCAATAGATTTCAACACATGCAAACAGCTTGCATTAATCAAAGCAACATGAGTAAGGTTTTCTGCTCATTGTCATTTCTTTATGTTCGAAGCCTTTCAGCTCTTCTCCTCTGTATCTTCATAAATGTGTAATAGGTTATGTTGAACTATCCCTATATCCGACTGGAATCTTTATCTTGCGATTCTCTCAACACTTGGTTTCTAAACCAGGACACTTTTTATCCCAGCTGTTGTATGTTTTGAGGGACAACTACTGGGTCATAGATCTAGTTTAGATCTATAAGATATCAATGGAAGTAGATTATTCGGCCATGCATTTCAGATTTACAAGAATTTTACTGAGCTAAGATCTCTTAGTGAGAGATAAGCTCCAGAAAAGTCTATAGTAAAATGGAATAATATATCTCATCACATTACTGTTACTAAAGTCTCAGCATTGTTCTCTCAGTATAGAAATGACTCTTCTTGATGTCAATCAAGAATGCCAAAATTATCCTTGTACATTTTCTGAAAGTATTTTAGGCTTTTGCAAGCGTGTGATACTGATTGTGATGACACAACTTTACCACTGTGACATGAAAACGGCCATAAATGAAGGCACGGCTGGATTCCAGTGTAACAGTTGAAGACTGCAATAGACCAGATTAGGCCTATAGAGGGAAGCTGGATAAGTCCTTGTTTATATCAACTACCATTTCACAAATTGGTTACTCTGAAAATGTATAAGAGAAAATGACAACTCCAGTTAAAATCTGACATGAAATATTACTAATTGCTCACAGAAACAAGCAACCTGTGAAGGAGGCTAAATTTTAGGTGAGGAATTTAGATAAAGAATATACTACCCCAAGATGAACTGAGCTGTATTTTTACATACTACGGGACTAGAGCTAAGATCTTGATGTTGGCAGGACATTACACTACTGGACTGGAATCCTAAGGCCACACACTTATGCAGCTGAATAGAAATTATTTTCATCTTCAGCTACATAAATCATGCTAAATAAAAATGTTTCAGGTAAAAAACAAGCAAACACTTAAAATGAGGCTACTGAAAAACCACATGTATCCAATCAGACACCCATCTTGATAAGGAAATGTTGTGAAGGATGTGAAACCCTAAAAGAAATTCATCAGAGAACAGAGGAGTGGAAAGCAGGAAACTATAATTTTCAGGTTTACTACAATTATAGGAAAATTAAGATAGTGTTGTAACTGTAAGCTTGTAAGTATTTAGGTGAATTTAAGGGAATAATGTGCTTAGAAATAGAGATGCTTATTTATAATGATGATTATTGTAAAAAAAAAAAGGGTGTCAAAGCAAGGTAATAACAGAAGGAAAACTTTTAAAAAAAATTTGCTGTAAAACCAAATAACACTATGGCAGAAAAAGACATACCATAAATACGTACGTATTGCACATCATGCAAAATACATTGAAATGGGTTATATATAAAATGATATAGCTGAAAAACCTTACAGAAGCCACGAAAGAAAATGTTTGTGGCCATTAGGTAAGAAATGTTTTTAGATCGTAATAAAATTAGTACTTCATTTATAAATCTTAAAAATTATTTCTGAATGACAACAATAAATATGAATGATGAATATATCTGACTATGATTACACTGTCTAAAATATTATGTATTTAAGAACCTAATAAGGAGAATATAATTATGAAACTGTTTTCAGACATTGTTACAAGGCTGAATGGAGAACGACAGGCATCCAATAGACAGGAAGTAGGTTGTCAACACTACCATATAAGAATTAAATTAGCCATAAGCTATAGCTACACATTAAACAGAAATGTTAAAGTGAGAAACACTGACATTATAGGTGGGTAAGTATGTGAAGCAACTGAAACTCCTCTACAGGATTAATGGGAATTTAATAGTACAATAATGTAAAACAGTTTATCATTTGTGCCATTTCAACAGTTTTGATACTTAAAAAGAAATACAAGAATATTAACATTACATACTTGCACTAAATATTCACAGGAACTATATACAGAAAGGAGAAAAATATAAAGTGAGCCTAATGCCTACTAATACATAAAGGAATGGTCAAAATATAATGCAAGCATGTAGTAGAACCCTATTTAGCAATGGATAGAGAACTGTCCACATCCACAATAATACATGAAAACGTCAGTCATTTTTCTGAATTTAGGATAAGCACAATAATATATGTATGAAATAAATATTTTTCCCATGAAATTAAAAGTGATCTGTAATTTAGTGTTTGTTTGCCTGGAACTAGAGGCAACCGGAAAATTTTGTGAGGGGTGTCTAGAAGTGATAAGTTACTTCCTATTTTCATGCGATCTTGATTTGGTCACATAAAACATTAAAACTTGTTGTATCCCTTTATGAGATGTAGTTTACATATATGAAGTCTTTTTTCAATAATTTTTAGAAGAAAATATAGCAATGTCCCCCAAAATCAGTGAAGAAAATGTCCAATGATTTAATGGAAAACCCAAAACTTTTTTTTATTTTAAAGAGAAGAAAAATAAACAATAGAAACAATGGTATGTTTCAGGCCTGGGATACGGCTTAGTGGCATAGTGCCTACCTGGCAAGCACAAGGGCCTGAGTGCGATTTCTGGTACCAAAAAAGATTGAAAAATTGCCACAATTGTTTCTATGTGTGAAACCATTAGGGGAAATGTGTATGATATTGGTCGTGGCAGTGATTTTATGTGTATGACATTGAAAGCAAATGCAAAGACACCAAAAGAAAGTATGTGGGACCGCAGCAGAATGAAGAGCTTCTGCACCCCTAAGGAAACAACCAGTAAAATGAAAAGCCAAACTACACAGTGTGAAAACAGAAATATTTTCAAGTCGTGTATTTAATGCAGAGTTAATCTCCAAAGTAAGGAAATTCTATCACTCAGTATGAAACATAAACACTAGTAACCAAATTAAGAAATGTTTTCAGGATTTGAGTAGACTTGTCTCTAAAGAAAGCATCCAAAGCCAAAGAGGTATAGGAAAAAATGCCCAATTTAAGAAATAAAATTGAAACTACAGTGAACTGGCCCCTCATAGTTGTTGGCTACTATCAAAAAATAGCAAAGCCCACATATGTTAAGCAGTTATGGAGAAATAGAAATCTTTGCAGATTGTTGTAAAAGCAAAATGGTGGAAACCATTATAGTTTCTCAAACTTTAAAAAATATAATATCTATATTATTTAGCCAGCCCTTTCCTAGATTTACTTCCAAAAGCAGTGATCATTATCTCATAGAGATATCTGTGAATCCATGTTCACCACAGCTCAGTTCAGAGCAGCCAGCACAAATGTGGGTCTACAGATGAGTGAAAATGGGCTATATACTCGGGATAGAATGCTGCTATCTTAAAAATGAAATTCTTCAATACATAACATCAATGAAGTACATAACCTCAAAGACATTATAATAGTGAAATAAACCTATTTCTGAAAGACAAATGCTATCTGGTGCAACCAATATGAGGGATCTGTAATATTCAACATAATAAAACTAAATGGTAGTTACCAAGGACTGCAGAGGAAAAGAAAATGGACTTTTATTAACCAAAGTGCATAAACTTTTATTCAAATGAGGTCAATAAGCTTAAAGGTCTTCACATGTGCCTAAGGTCAACAATAATGTATTAAACATTTAAAATGCACTAAGAGATCTCATGTTAATTATTGCTACCACAATAAATCAGAATAGGATAAGACAGGATAAAATAGGAAGAGAAACTTCATAATTCGCTTGTTACCAACCTATCTTAGTGTATTTGCTCTGTATAAACATTGTAAACCCCATTTCCTGTTCAAGCACTATGTATGCATGATAATATTTTATCTGACACTGGGGAGTACTGTCATTTAACTTGGACTATGTGTGTACTTTTCACTTTTATCTTCTTGTGTGCAAATTCAACATAGATTCTAACAACATGTAAGTTTGTACTCTTTATTTTCATAATAGGTAAGGAAATAAAGGAACACTAAGGGGGAGTAGGCAGTGTGTCAAGTTATCTGGGATGAACTGGGAATTAACTCTGAAAGGGGCTTAGTTAAAATACGAAAAAGAATCATAATACATTTTTCTGTGACAGTTCCACAAGTGAGTACAACAAGAAAAGAGGTAAAGGCTCTTAGGCAAAAGCGAGCGTGGCACATTCCTAATTCAGCAAGAATATTATGAATAGGAGATGTCCTCAACTTCCAATTAAAGTTCTTTCTGTGTTAGTTTGGGTTCACTAGAGGATCATATAAAAATATCTTCAATGAAACAAAGAATTTACTAGAATAGCTTACAGGATCAGAATCAGAAGAGTGACAGTGGCCTTTTGTGCGTAAGAGGGGGAAGAATTTGAAATAACTGTCTGTGAGCTGGAGGGCTGAGGCCCGAGGTGAAGCTCTAAAGCTGGGTTCTCACTGTAAAGGCTGACGCGAGTCCATACTGCAAAGCCACAGGGTCCAAGAAGGCAGCAGTCCACGCTATAAGTTTTAAGAAAAAGGAAAAAAAGGATCTAGAGACAATGGTGATAGCCAGAGGTCGTCCAGAGAAGGAAAAGAACTGCTTTCCTCTTCTTATTCCATCAAGTTTATAAGCCTATTGGTTGAGGCCACCCCTATCCAGACTGGGTGTTCCTGACTTAGTGCGCAGCCTTCGTAATCACCCAGAGTCATACCCAGAGCTTTATCACTCTGCTATGTGGTTCAAAGACAAGTTCACGTATCTCAACTCAAAATTACAGTTCCTTTGGTAGAGCCATTCCCCGGTGGAAACTAAAACCTTCCAATAAGGAGTGCTTAAAAACTGGCAGGAATAAAATACGATAATTTTCTCAAAGTAATAGAGAAGCCATTCTCACATCTGCTCTGCTCCACTGTACTTTGGCTTACAAGAAGAAAAATATTTTGACCTCCAATTTAGAGCATTCTCTGAATCCTTTATGGTAGAAATGTATAAATTTACACTGCAGCCTTCAAGAGAACCCCTTAACTGAGTTTTCAGTAGCTCTTGCTACCAAGTAGTAAGACTGTGGCTGTTTAGGTTGGGACTGGTAGCAAGATCGGAGTACCACTGGCGAGACGCTCGTTATTATGATTCATGACTTCATATTTAGTCCCTTGATCTAAAATACTATTGTGTAAAATGCCATGACATTAACTATGGCATTGTAAGTAGTCCATTCCAAGTGGATCTGGTTAAAGTATTACATGTAGAAAAAAGGTTTCTCTTATCTCTAGAGCACATTGTTAGTCCAGGAAATATTCATGATGGAAGGAGTCAAACGTAGTGACTAGTCTATCATGCTGTTTACTGACGGCCCTGGAAAACCACGTCATTTGAGAGCCAGCATTATTCTTTTCCACTGACCAACTAGGCGTGTGTCCAGAAAAAAGAAAGAAGGAAAAAAGAGCAAGTAAGCCCTCGTGAAGGGAAGTCCTGGTTGTTAACTCACAGAAACCTATATCCTGTTCACTGTGTTGCACTGAGAATGCTTTGAAATCTGACATTCCATAGGGCTTATCAATTTGTCCACCTAGTTTCTGAATGCTTTCACATGTCCCTTATGTAAGTCCTCACATAAGGCTTGCTTATCTTTTACTCTGTGCCCGTTCTGACAAGAACATCTGCATAGAACATTTGTGGTTGCTGCTTATGGACGGTGTAGATCGAGTGTAGGGTGCGTTTCGTAGGTGCATGTTGCCTTACACATCCATACACACTTCAGCGAATTATCTCTAATTCTTGGAGAACCCAGGTAAACCATTTGCCCTATTTATTTTGGGTCATCTCTGGATCCAGATGAAGGAAAAAAATGCATAATATACTATTTAATACCAACTAGAGGATTTTTCTTTACTGCTATTCTTGAAGGTTACTACTGAATGTGGTTTCAATGCTTCAGCTGTCCACTTTGAAGTTGTATCAAGGTGTACAATAAGCAGAATTAACTATAAGAAAGACTGAAGTTGGTTTTGTGTTTGTTCTCTTCATTCAACTATACACACACACACACACACACACACACACACACACACACGTTTATTTCCCTCTAGACATTTAGGCTGCAGAATTCCAGGTCATTCCCTGAAGCAACCCATCTGAAACCAGGTCCAACCTCCTAACTGTACCTTCAGTGAGGAACTCATTAATAGATTAATCCAGTGATTAATATAGGGTCCCCATAATATAATCTCCTTCCCATTGCCCTACATCTGAAAACACAAGATTCTTGGGGAGTATTTTAGACCATAACCATAATATCCATATGTGTGTTTATATAAGTAGTATCATATATTTTAAAATTAGATAATATGTATAAAACAAACCCCTTCAAAGATAGTGAGATGAAGATTATGTCACATTCTTACAAACCCTAGAGGTGATAGCAAAAGAAGTGACTCTAAAAGCAAAGGTTTTCTTCTCTGTTTATTTCATAATAACATTTACTCAGGGCACAGTGGTGGATGTCATGAAGCCCTGCGCATTAGATAAATTGGTGTGAGTACCGCAGGCCCCTTTGTTAAAATAACATTGGTATCACTGGATAGTGCTTTACTGTGCTAATGTAGATGTTGGCGAATATTTTCTGTGAAGTCCAAAATAGTAAATATTTTAGGTGTTTTGATCTTAATCTTTGTATTTAATACTTTACCATTAAGTAAACAAGTAGCTACAGATGCTATATAAATGAATATGTCTGTCTGTGGTCTAACAAAACATTGTAAAAGTGGGTGAGTAATCAATTTTGGCCCATTGGGATATAGTTTTCAGAGTTCTGGTAGAGATTCTGTGGTGATTAGCCCTGAAGTGGATTTTCATAGCTAGAAATGTCCTGAATGTTTCAATTACTTATTTAATAAGTGAGACTTCAGCGCACAATATATATAAAGTTAATAATAAATATTTAATATGTGCAATTGACTGTGTAGTGATGGAGTAAATTATCATTGGAGAACTAATATAAACCATTTAAATGCACCGTCATTTTTATTACCTTTGTTTTCCTTAGGTAATTTTTACAAACATTTATATTGATCTATTGTATTTACCATGAATTTATCGACCAAACCAGTGCAAATCATTTCAGATATAATACCTTGGACATATTCAAATAGTTAAGGTAATGAAATTTGATCGCTGTAAGATATAGTTTCTGGAATAAACTCTCATATTGCAGTGAACCTTTGAGTGGTTATTTAAGTGTTCCCAGGTCTAATTTTTAAACAGCGATTGCTCAAAATCTATATTACAGAGCTCCGGTGATGTCATCTATGAGTGAAATATAAAGTGCTGCATTAGGCTCATGGAAAACATTAAGTTTGAAATAAGTTAGTGCACAGTAATTACTGCACTTGTGAGTAAGTTTCGCGTAGCCTGAAAATAATTTTATAGGAGTATATTTTACTTTTAAAATGACAGTGAGATCTTTTGGGGGAAAATATCTTCGGGATTTTTTTTCAACTCTCTCAGTTGCTAGATCTTTCAAGAATGTACAATCTAGTTTTTTCTCAAATATTTGGGTAGTAAGAAAGGTAGATGTACACAGAGTTGAATATAAATTTATCTTTCCTATAGACTTATTCACTGAGACCAATAACATTTCATTTTCAATTTCTTATTGAACCCAAGAACTAAATTATCCTAAACCCCCATTAGTTGTTGATTCAGTAAGACCTCTGCTTTGCAAAGTTACATATGCACTTACTCCCTCCTCTCATTTTGGAAAGCTGGCTTTGTCCTCATTAGAAATCATATGAACCAGTAAGCTCAAATCAATGCTTAAACTAGCAACATATTCTAAATTCAAATATTTCTGGTTTTGACTGAAAAAGGTTGTCTCAAACAAAAACCCTGTAGTTTTCCCAACCCCCTCCCAAAAAAACACTATCTGTGAAGAAAAATATGTCCTTTCCTTGTCACGCAGAATTAAAAACCTTTCACTTCTAGTGACAGTGTGGCAGTGTAGTCTTAAAATTGGAGATATAATTAAAAGTTAGTCTAATAAAAGTTAAGCCTAACAAATTTCTCTGACAACAAAATCCAAGGATAGAATAACAAGCAAATTTTGGCGTATAACTTCGTGTTCATGGCTCAAATCTAGTTATTATGCAAAATTCTTATTAAACTGTTGTAAAGAAGTCTAAAAATTAAGGTATTCAAAATATATAGAGAGTATAGGTGTGCACTTTGGCACTAATTTCTCCTCCCTTCCAAACACTCCTCCGAATCAAAAAGTAGTTAAAAATCTACCTGGAAGCTATGCTTTTGCTTTTCAGATAGAAAAAGAAAGGAGAGATGAAACTGAAGGGTGGTAGAACAGGAAATATGAGTAGATGGCTTTGCCTATTAGCCATATTAAAAGTAACGCTATTTGGCGTAGTCACAGTGCCATGTAACAGTAGCACGTAGCATCATTACTGAGAGTATGCATGCTTGATAGAGCCTGGCAGGTGAGGGTGGGCTGCTTTTGGGAATACCTACATCAGGATGTAATCTATGATCCAGTGTTGTGCTCTTCTGGAGGTCTGTGGGTTGGTTGAATTGGCTCTGCTGAAGATATCTGTCTTGGATGGACCAGACGTTTTACTGAAAAAATATATTTTCATGAGAATTACGAAGCATAAGCATCCAATTTGAGATATATATTCTCTCAAGTTGTAGGTTTGAAAGACTCTTGAAACTTTTGTCTAAATGACTTTAGCCCAAGCAAGGCAGATGAGATGTGTCCAGGATGTGCTTTCTGCAACTTTGAAAAACTGAGCCTTAATTCAGCTGGTATGTACATAGATGTGCTCAAGAAGGACTCAAGCAAAGTTTGTATGGCGAGTTCCCATTGAGATAAAAATGGGCATGAAGCTGATGGAGACTTACGCTATTGTGGGAACATCGTAACTGAAAATAGCATCATATTGCTTCCCTAGCATAAAAACCTCAAAGAGTAAATAAAATGCAAAGCGTACAATAGATGCTATGAGAGGAAAAGAAATTGCTCAAAGGAAGGAACAACTGGGATGAGGGAAAGGAGAAAAAGAAAGAAGAGAGGGAAAAATATATACGTATCTACATAGAAAGGTATCTGGGATAACTGTACTGCTGAAGTTTAATGGTTTATTGAAAGGAACAGTTAATACATGATTGTTTTTTCTTTTTGACCAATTCTGCATGCTTATATCTGGTAATCTGAGCAACTAATTTTTACACAGGAATACGCAACCTAACAACCACTGGTGAACTCCTACCATATTGTCCAGTGAAACACTGTATCACTTCTGATGTATTTTTAAAATTCTATTCAATGGTTTGATCAATCTTGCATTCTTACATCTGATACTCTGAGCAACTCTGTTAAAGAGAACAATATGAAATATAACAGTCACTGTTAGTTCCTATTAGTTTGTTCTCAAATCCTGTATCATTTTTATTGTTTTTTCTTTGTTTTGCTTTTGTCTGTTGTTAGTACTTTGCTGTTGGTCTTTTTAATTATTCTCTTAAAAATGAAAAAAGAAAATGTCCAAGTGTTTAAAGGTAATAACAGCAGGATTTATGGCATAAACCATGTATTATTTTATATAATTTTGTGTATGTATATATGTATATGTATATATATATATATAATTTTATTTACTATAACTTGCATTGACTCCAGAGTGACATGACTCACAGAATCTCATATATATCTTTACATAAATAATTAAATAAAAATATTAAACTATAACAATGTAAAAAACAATATTAAAATTAGTGAATTTGACTGGAAATGTGGGTCACCGTTGGAGTGACTTACGGGAGTGTATCTCCCACCCCAAATTTCACGCTCTCAGACTCCTGGTCACCGTGATGCAAGAGCTTTTCTCTGGCGAGGTCCTTCTCCTGTGCTCTTTCTGCTATAGAGCTGCCTACCACGAACTGAAGCAAGAGGAAAAGGAAGTCTCCCCTCCTTTACATTGTGGGTGGCAAATTTTGTGTCCCAGCAATAAGAAAATGACTAAGAAATGTACCTTTTCGCTCTTGGATGAAATGAAGTGACCTCAAGTAGCCCATAAAATTCTGACAGGACGAAGAATGCAACACACAGAGATGTTCCTATGAGCATCAAGACCCGTGTTTTACATCCCAGTACAGAACTTCTGATGTTCTCAGCATGTTAGGCTAACTTCAACTTCAAAATTTTTCAGATCAGCTATGTGTTCCTCAGAAGAAAAGACTATTGTAATGCTTGAAATGGTCATGTGTCATATCCATCCTCAGGTATTTTTGTTGTTTTAAAAACAGCAGAAAACATGCGTGAAACTTTTACCTATGTTTCTTTCATTGGATTTCATTTACACTGTTTGAACTTTATACAATCCATGTGAGGTGCATATTAATATCATTGCACTGACTGCACTGCAATTTCAATAGTGTCATAAAACTGAGGCAAAAGCTTATGTAACAATTGATGACAGGCAATTAACGATCATATATAAGAATTTATCCTGACCCAGAGTAGTGTTCATCCCCAGTCTGACCCACTTACTTCTACTTTAGTGGATTTATCTTCTCATGCAAGCTAGTGAGTAGATCATGAAAAATGTTGTGCATACTCTTACCATCTAGAAGAATACACAACATCAATGTTGACAGATTGACTATGTTTTGAACCCCAGAATATTTCTTAGTCAATGCAATGACTTCAAATATGTATATGTTGATGGTCTACAAATCACTAGTTTGATCTTCATTTTTTAAAAAAATTTTCACACCTATGTGTACATCACACACACACGCACACACACGCACACAAGCACACACACACATCCCTATCAATTCATTAACAGAACTGTACCTTCTGTTCAAAGAACATCCAAACATGATATCATCTCACTAATTTTGTCCTTCTTCTCAAATCTAAACTAGTCTTCTCTTTCACAGGCATTAATACATTAAAGTCTCTGGGATAAATCTGTATCAAACTTGTACCCATAATCATCTCTTTTCAACACACCATCCAGGGTTTCATTTTAAACTATAAATCACATCATGGACTTTCTGCTTCCCAGACAGATGTATCTTCACATGTCAGAATCTAAGATTTTCCACTGGCGCACAACACACTATCTTCCTTGGCCCATACAAATTGACTTCTTACACACTTACCCTCTAAGCACAATACAAAATAAATATTAGTGGTAGCTCTATTGGTTCTTAAAAATTCAGAGCCATTTTCTTGCCTCAGCAGCTTTGTACTTGTACACTGGCCAGATGCCTACATCTTTGCTACTTCAGATTTTTGCATTATTCTTCAGCGCACCTTATCACTTTGTCTTGTCCAGATGATCTTCTACAAATAACCCATCATTAATGTAACATCAAGTGCTTTTTTAAAAATTCTGTTTCTCAAAAATACAGTGCATTCTACACCTCAACAAAAACCTTGAGGTTTTGCTAACCAGTGTCCCTAAGTTCTTATAATGATGTCTGACTTTGTTACAATAGGTACTCAATAAATATTTGTTGAATGCTATATTTATGACTCACTGCACTTGTCTCTTAGCATAGACAGAACCCATCGTTAAGTAGAACACTTTCTGTGTTGCAGCATATAAGCCAGCAGCTGATTTTCTTGAACATTGTCTCATAATGGGACTAATGCATCCAAACCATAGGATTGTTTTGTCACATACTGTGTTTTCTCAGTTCTGCTCTCACAAGTGTCTTCTCTATTCTAACTCGCTTTGGCATACACTTTACCCAGATAAAGTAGCTTTTATATTCTACAACATCTGTATCTTAAATTTTTATCAGAAGTTATCTGTATATGTGTCTATATTCAAATATCACCTATATGTTTGTATCTATGTATTTAGGTATTTATCTGTATATCATGACCTGCAATTTTTCATTCTAAATATAGCTATTTTACTATATAAATATCTGCTGCTGATACCATGCCAGCATCATACAGGTGATACATTTTCTTATGGCATATGGCTGACTTTTTAAAAATTACCATTTAAAAATGGAGTTGTGTGTGGTGGTGCACACCTGTAATTCCACCACTAAGAAAGCTGACCCAGGATCCTCCAAAAGTGTGAAGTCAGTCTGTGCTACAGGGTGACACCATGTCTCAAGAAATGGATCAACCACTGTAAGAAATATGCATTATATTTACATTATACACAACTTTCTCTAGAGAAACTAAGATATAACTGTCAGCCTCAGAGCATCTGATGCTCAAAAAATGTTGTGTTAAAAATAATCTTAATTTGTCTTACTCTGAGGACAGTTGATATTAGTCCAATAATAAAAGTTAAAACATTATAATTGATCTTCATTGCTTTGGGGCTCGTAACAACTCTGTGTATAAAATAACAAGCAGATGAACAGTGAGATTCAGGGAGTGAATCTAATTTGTAAGGTAAATACAAGTTCTTCAGAAATGTCAGAACTAAACAGACCTAAACTGATACCATCATAATATCTGCTTCATAGAAGTAAATGTTTCCAAGCTTTTAGAAATATGCAAACAAATTTAGGATATTTACAAAGATTAGTGAACATAGAGAGAACAATGAACTTTTAGTATCAGTTTAAATATAATTATGCCAAGGTAGAAAATGCACTAAATATATATTAGTTAGTGTATGATATAGTTTCTCCTAAATGAATGAAGTTCTAATGGACTGATACAGGCCTTTCCTATATTGACTTAAGTTCTTATTTCAAAGTAGAGTTATTTGAAGTTACATTATTAACTTGGAGATTCATCAACTAAACTTTACATTTAATTGTAGTGGAAGAAAGAAATATCTAAAATAATATTTTCTTGAGGTACAAAGACTATCATAATATGAAAATGTTTGATGGGAGTTTAATAATTTCAGAAGGAAATAAAACATAACCCTTTTCTGAATACATTAAGTGTGAAGGTATGTTACTGATCATTGACTATTTTTGTTTTGTTTTCACTTACTGTACATGTTAGAGAGATTTATAAAGAAAACTTTTGAATAAATTGAATTTTCATGGTGTGAAATTTTAAGTAACTGATGTTTGAAAAATACTTTTCTATTTTACTAAATATGACTGTGGTGACTGCATCAACAAAATGCAGCTCTTGATGTCATATTGGAGACATTTCCAGTACATTTGTTTACAAAGTACCTCCTCTTAAAATTTCATGTTCAGTTCAAATTGTCATTACCAAGAAGGCCTATGCCATCATTTTAAAGAAATGAATTCATAGGTGATCTGTCTAATAACATAGACCCAGAGATTGTTAGATATCCTGAGTGTTTACCACAGAACATTGCACAATGAGCATTTCTCAGGGTTCTTCAGAGAAATAGGACCAACTGATTGCATATGCATTTGTAGGGGAGGGTTTAGCAGATTGACTTATGTAATTAGAAACTGAACAGTCTCACAATGGACTTTTACAGGCTGGAGATCCTGGGAAACAGTAGCTACTCAGTCTAAAAAGATGGAAGCTCCCAAGAAAGAGGAACCAGTCTACAGTTTAAACCAAAGGCTGAAATCCAATAAGCATCCTGGAGAACCTCCGATGGGCATGTGTTTTCATTGTCTGAAGATTCTGTAAACTCACAAAGGTGATAATGGCTGCAAAAACTGCATCTACTCAGAATATAAGTTATGATTACGTGCGTACTTTTCCCTTGCTTTACTATGGTTCCATCCAGTTCCCCAGGATATTAAATGGTGCTTTGCACATGCAGGGCTGATCCTCCACCTGAGTTCACTCACCCACATGTCCGGTTTCTGTCATCCCAGCCAATGATGACCAAGTTTAATTATGACACACTGTAAATAAAAATATCTAAAAATCACTTCTGATTACCAAGGTGAACTTACTATTTTATTGTTAACCCTACAACCATTTTTATAAATTTTGAGGGGAGCGTTTGAAAATGAACCATAGAATCCAGGGCCTTGCACATGCTAGGCAAGTGCTCTCCGACTGAGCTGTATTTTCAGGCTCAGCTTTCTAAATGTTTGTCTCCTCATAAATGACTTGAGTAAAGCTCATAGGAGTTGCCAAGTCCAGTGTGACCCAAAATGAAAAACTGTACACTGTATATAGGTAAAATTATAACTACAATAAAGAGTTTTGGAAAGAAATAAACAAATTTGAAAATGAAATTAAAATTTAAAGTACAGATAGAAGATAAAATATTTAATTTGATAAAAATTTAATTACACTTCAGATGACATAAAACATGTAAAAGTATGTGTCTTTCATGCATTTGCAACATTCTAAATTAAAAGTTGAGATTTGACTTAGAGGTGGGGCAGAAGCCTTGTAGAACAGCTCGGTCATTTTAAATAGATTCTGAGGTCAATACAAACTTAATAAAACAGTGTAAATTAAATGGAATGACAATATTAATACACATTTTTGGGAATGACAAATCTTGGAGGGGTATGTAAGGATGTGCTCCGCAGGGAGCACCTGTTCTTCTCGAGCAGGCGCAGCCTTGGCGGCCATCATCACCTCTGTGTGTTTCCAGAATCTTCAGACACTGAAAGCACGTGCAGTTTCTAAGTTGCATTAATTCAAATAAAAATGTATATTTATCTCATATAATAAAAGGAATAAAAAAGAAAAAGATTTATATCTGTTTTACAAAAGAATACTGCTTGATTTTTGGTTTCATAAGGCAAACCAAGACTTACCAATATTTCCATAATTACATATCATAACCATGAGCTAAGGGTAATATGAGCAGCAAGAAGGAAAACGCATTTAGAGGCAAAGTGACGGACACGGCTCGCGAGAGGGTTAAAAGGAAAAACAAGCTGCGTTTTGTACACGAACCCACTTATCAGGATGAATGTAAAGTGCGTATGCTGCAAACATACTAATAAAAGACTTTTGAGATAACAAAGGAAAAGGCAGACTGGATCGGTTATCCGATTTATGATTTATGTGTCTAATGGCCTAATCTATTGGTTCTAAATCCACTATTTCGAATTACTGAGGCATCAGAAAAATATAGCGGACAAGCAAACTGTGGGAACTCAGACCAATAGACAAGTGAGGTCTCACTGGGCCTGTGGTTAGTTTCACCTGAACAGGAAGTATTTCATTAATTATTTCTCAATTTCTCTGAGAATGTGGGGATGTTTTTGCTTGTATTTTAAAAGGAAAGTTCCACAAGGCTGTACTTTCCCTCTCTGTGCTGCACAGTCTTCCAGGGAGCTCCAGAATGTTCTAAATATAATAACTGCGTTGCTTTTGGTTGCACAAAAGCATATTTGAGATGGTGTGATACATCCTTGCCATTTTGTACACTTATCGTACTCAAATAGTTTTCATTTCTAATATCTAATCAAAGGGGTAAAATATCAAAATATTTTCTGTGGAATGTTTTCTTAACACTAGATATAGATTGTACATGGAAATTTACCTACATTATACTGCTTTATTTTTACCTGTATAATTATATATCTGTGTGCTTTATTTGTCTTAAATTCATTTGAATTCACCAAATATTCTCATGATACTGGAATTGTATGCATGATACATTAGCAACCTGCAATCTAAATAGTCAGGTTAAGCAGGTTAATTGGGTTTTCACTTACCCAATTATATACTGGCTTATTTTAATGAATATTGTTAAAGTATGTTGATATTATATTAGCATCTGCTCTATAATTTTCTTTCATTCAGGTGCAATTTATAATATTTGTCCTTTATTTGGAGAAGCCACTCTTTCAAGAAAAAATGTATTTCACAACTTGGGAAGTAATTTTTTCTTCATTTCTTTTTAAAAATATGTGTGTAAAATCCAATCAGTGTGTATGCATAATCATAAAGTCCTAAGACACTTCTGTACATGATGGTAGACCTTACAAATACTAGCTTTACACAATGCTAAATTTATAAAAATATTCTCCCTCAATAATGCATTGACTTCCACTTACTGTTACTTTTTTACTTTCTGCAGGTTAGAAAGCTTTTCAAATTTTTCCTTAGTAACATTTATTTTCAATTGCACTTGAAATTCCCATTTCAAATGGGAATAACCTTTCAGCTCTACTTTAATTTTTGGGGACTACTATCACATATGTGCTACTTTGGGATAAAACTATAATGTAGTCCATGACATATTCAATCAGTTTAGATTCCATTCAAAATAACACTGATGTACCTTAACAATTTATTGCTGAAAAGAATAGCATTAGTTTAAAAACTGACACATCCTAAATTGACAACTTCTCATATTAAATATTACTAGGTTCAAACTTATTAGATTAAATATTATTAGGTTAAATATTATTACTATTATTAGGATCAATACTTAAGTTCAAAATGTATTCATTATGCATGTTTTTATAGACACAGAAAGCCACAGATAAAGAAAAAGCAACAATTGTAATCTTGTTTTAATTATCACATGTACCTCCTCTAGTGATAAATAATAAAATTTCTACATAATTGAATGCTAATGATATATACTTTATACATTTAAATATCTATATAATTTTACTCTCATAATATACAGAAAAATGTTTTTCACATGAAAATTGAATACTTATTTTCTCTTCTGCTGAAAATTTTATAGGTTATTTCTAATTTTCTAATATATCAGTAGTGAAACAGAGTTTATATTTTAGAGTCCACACACCTAAAATGTTATTCAATTTCATATATCTGTTTAAAAGTAATTTTATTGAAAGCAATCCTCTCACCTCCACCCTCTGTATGATTGTGTGGAACAGCAATTTTAGTGCTCTTCTGTTTGGGTCACTAATTTTTAAGCTACATATGTAACAGCTCCACATAGATTCATTTTTTTTCTGTACTACATACCACAAAGCTTTGTATATATTAGACAAACTGGGAAATATTCATTAATGCAAAGTGATTCTTACAAACCATCTCACTTTTTGCTTCATATTGCTTGAAAGGTCTATTGTTTCTGACTTCTTTAGAAAGATATTCAAGGTAAGATTATATTTTTACTGAAAAACTGAATTATAAGTAGATTTACTTCCGTTTATTATGTTCTATAAATTGTTATGCCTCAAAATTCATGAAATTTAAAATAGTGCCAAAACATAAACATATATTTGAAATAAAAAGGCTATAGTAGTCTACACTATAGCGTGTGTTTTAAATCTATAAATCAACCCAACTGTTAGGAATAATAATGTTCTCAATGTATATAATGATGTTTTTTGTATATAATGATGTATTTATAAAAACAATAATTTGCTTTGTCTGGAATTTAGCTTTCTGGAAATATCATTATATTACACAACCTTTTAGTAAAATAGTATATATATACACAAAGCATTTTTTTCTGTGTTGTTCCTTACCTTATTTTGTTCTCTATGAAGCTACAGTGAAATTTCTTCACTTAGAAAACTAGACATTTACTTGGGATCAAATGGACATCTCTGAGTGTATTAGTGAATTCTGTCTTGAAGATTTTCTGATTTAATTGCTGTAAGCTGACCTTGCCATTAGCCTGGCTAGAGGCCGGCTGCTTCTGTCTCGTTACTTCTCATTATAGCTTCCTTGCAGGAATGCAGTACCTGCGGATCCATATAAATGTGTGACAAAGCTAAAGAGCATAGTACAGAAAGTCATTCAATTTTCATTCGCTCGTCTCCCACCGATGTTGACACACAATGGTGTTCTTCCGAACCTCCACAGTTCAAAGAAGGTTATTTTAACTGAAATTTGAAGAGGTTACTTTCTGAGATGTGGTATAGAAAACATGTGTACTTCTTGTTTATCTAATGTCCAGGCAACAAAATCATGGTATGAATCACTTGAATTCTGTAGCAACTTCTGCATTGGTACCCAGGCTTATTATGAATTTACTCTTTTCTTTCTAGGTGCAGAGAAAAGGAGACAATCAAGCCATATATTACATAAACAATTAAAAACTAGCCTTTATCTGTACGCCTTTGACATGATGAAGTGCTCGTACAAAGTGAGCTGTCCTTGAATTATTTCCATTGCTAAGTATTAGACAGGATGATTAATTTTTTACAGACCAGACATTTAGAATGGGATCTTCAGAGCTGTGTCAGCTGCCTACTTGTCTGTATTATAGCTTAGAAACCGATAGCAGAGATACAATGTCAGTACATGGATCACATCGCCAACAACTATGGGCTTCGTGTTTTTCCTCGGAGATGAGCGCAGTGAAAGCTGAACTGTTGTTTCCTTTTCCTCTCCATCTGTAACACGTATTTTCAGTGTAATATGTGATCACACTTAAAATTATTTTTGCAATATTTTACACTCAAAGGTGACTGGAAAAACGCAAATTTATGGTGCTTTATTAAATAAAAATGACTTCCTAATTGTTTTAAATCTTAGACATATTTAATATTTTGTGTGAAAAAGGCAGTCTTGTCTTTCTTCATTCTGAAATAATTTCTTTATCCTGAAATAATTTTTATTAGTACAATGTGCTACCTAGTATCCACATAAAACAGATTTTGTCTTATTTTGATCAGTTTTGTAATAACTGGAATTAAGCCTACATATAGTAAAGTATACACATCTTACTGTCATTTGAAAAATTCATATTTTAAAACAATTTTCCAGTGATGCAACTAATACTTGTGTTCATAATAGCAGGAAGGTATTTTAAAATGCAAAGAAAGTGAACTCAGGTCAAATATAGACAAACTATTACAAAAACAACCTTCACTTTTCTTTCAAAGGCAACTGGCACAGTAGTGAGATGCTACGTAATTTACATAGAACATCAAGTCTGGTAACTGTATAATGTGGCTCCAAAGGGTGCTGTTTGAATTTCTAGTTAAAACACATCCCAGTGCATGCATATGTCCCTGTTTATTGTTACATCATGATTCTAAGCTAATGGTGATATTTTCCATGATGTCCACCATTATGGTTTTTAAAATTTTTAGCATTAACACAATACAATGTGGAAATGCTCAGCAGATTATAAAACATCCGTGAATTATTATTATTTAAACGATATTATAATTGGATGGATGGGCCAAGTTTCTCAGAAACACATGCATATACATAAGCACACCTAAGTCTGAAACATTTACTTCTAAATTATTCACTGCTTTGATAGGATTCCATTTTTTGAGAAAATTATATCCACATAAAATAACTAAGAAGCAGTCAACCAAATTTAGGACCATCTGTGTTCACTGTGTACAAAACGAAATTGAAAATTTGAACTGTGAATAAAATAAACAAAGAGGCATGGTTTTTCATATATGAGTCTACACATCAAGGATATTTGATGATTAAGGTGGACTAAAGGTTACATTCTTGTAATGACAATCAGTTTAAGTGTTATATTTGTACTTTACACAAATTAAAGTGATTTTTAATTTAATTTGTTTATCTGCCTTATTTAAAATCATCTTACAGAGATAACCTATCACGGAAATATTTCAACTACAGATTTTAATGAACAAACGGCAGAGATTCTCACCTATTGTTTTCAAGTTCACCCATTCTAATCTCATTTGACTCAAATTTTATTTACACTCTTACCTTTTCCTATGTATTACTAGCACATTACTCTCATATTTGTGGTCCTTAAGTTATTATTCCTAAAGCAATCCCTGACATTAACTAGGGAACAGACTTTAAAATGCATAGATCAAAATGACATCGCTAGAATGATACTCATTTCATGTAGAAGGCTATAGTATAAGTTCTTCATAAAGTATTTTGTTAAATAACATTGACTAATAAACACTGAAATTGATGTTAAATATATTGCTCACCACGTACATACTCTTTCATCTTAGAAGTAACACTATACAGCATTCATTCTGTCTGATGTCACTAAATGAAAAAATATTTGATTTATGTATATTTATTTCAGGATAAGTAGTTATGAGATAGGCATAGTGCTTTAGAAGAAAGTTTACTGTCAGAAAATTCACTCCAGTTCTTAAAACAATTGCAGTTATAATATCTGATCATAAACGGAGACATAATGCTTTATTAATTTTAAAGAGGAAATTCTTGTGAAACATTCTCTGTACATCTCTCCATTTGGAGGACACTTTTAATGTTACTTTAACATTCTTCTACACTTGTCCTGATTTTGACAGTACTATTTATGAAGAAAAAAATACATGATTTCTCAAGAGTTCACGGCTTCATACACATCTTAGACTTTTTTTGGCTAATAAAAATGCTATTTCACGTCTAATTCTGTAGTCAGTCTCCATATTTTTGTAGATGTTCTGGAATACTCCAATTAAAACTGTAAAGAATATCTGGTTTACCACTTTAGTAAATATGAAAATCATATTGTATTCCATAACTAAGGTCCATGAAGGAGATTATATATGAATTTCCATTAGAATTATAAATTGTACCTATATCATATCCTGAAATTTCTTCAATGTACCACTGAACAGTTAAGTACCTTTTTACCTAACTCCAAATTAATTAATCCTGTACTATGGTACCTTCAAATATTTAATTAATATCTCTGTTATGACATTCTGTCATACAAATTACATATTTTATTTTATTTGCCTATAAGCAATTTCAAACGGATAAAATAACCAGTACCTGTGCGTAACATTTCAGGGAATATTTGAAATACATGAAATTTTAGAATTGGTTGGATGGTTGTACATGAAAGGGAGAGAAAGTAAGATAAAAGGACAATTTAAGAAAAGGAAGTAAGAATTATGAAGGTAAGATAGAAACAGGATAAAGGGAGAAAGTGGGGAAGAAAATTTACACTGGGACAGGGGAGACAGCAACAAGGGAGGTAGAAGGAAAGAAAGCCGAACAATTGACCCAAGGAAGAGGAAGCAAACCGAAAACACTTCCGGGTGAGAAGGGGTAACGTGAGCGGAGCTGTGTAACTAGAGCTCCTGTCACCTTGTTATTGCTTCTTAAATATACCAACCCGCATATAACTGCGTGGATCACTGTGCCGCGTCAGTGAATGTGACTTTTATTAACAAAATTAGCAATAGCCATTAATAATCTTACTTTTGAATGAGCTGGTAAAGGCCTCCCGTGTTGATGCCAACTTCCAAAGTCTCTTTGTAACGTTCTCATGAAGAGTTAGACATTAGGGCCCGCCAAGGGATGTGATCAGGGTGTGTAGATGATCCAACTATGTTATGTGCATTTCGAATCTGCCAAAAGGAAACCCATTGGTTCTATGTAACCGATATACAAGGGTAAAATGAAGTACCATGATTTATTTACACGGAATTTTTAAATAATAATGAAAAGATTATTTTCCTTCTACAATTCAGACTCCAAAAATAATATTTTTCTTTAAAATTTCAAAAGTCAACTAGACTTAAATTTAGGTGTATCACAACTTGTAATTTAAGGGAACAAGCTCCCAGGACACTGGAACAGCAACAATCCAAGGAAGAAAATTTCCCGCCAAGGGAGGACAGCACCTGATGGCCTTCCATCTGTGCCTGAGTACGGGAGGCAGGAACGGCCTCACAGGAGAACAAGATCCCACTGCAGGCCACCGAAGTCACCCTGAAATCTCAGCACAATTGCTAAGTTGTCATTCACTTACCTGTTATTTTTCTCAGATGTCCTTTCTCTGGTATAGGGACAGAATGAGGGTGGCACAGATCAGAAATAGACTGTGATGATTAATTTTTGTTGTCTCCGTGATTGGCTTGAGATTGCTAGGAGACTAGTAATGCACAATTCTATACGTACATCTGGTTTGGTCATGGGGATTTGACCTTCAGTTCCATACCTGTCTGTATTCCCATCCCTATACTCGGTATTTGCCACAGCTCTTAGCCTCTTTGTTGCCATGGGTGGAGCAGCCTTCCTCTGCCATGCGCTCCACCGTGATGTTTCTGACTTGCACATAGTGATCACAGAATAAAACATCTGAAACTGATGCAAAGCAAAGTGATGCTCCTTTAAGTTTTGCGTGTAAATGTTTTGTCCCAGCAGGAGAAATCCATCCAATACCGACTCCCTTGCCGGTAATGCAGGCAGGCAGGAGAGTATACCCAATCAAGCTTCCTGGAAGCTTTTCACAAGTATTCATAAGTTAATTATTCTAATGTAGCAAAGAAAAAAGAAGATACTAAATAATCTTGAAAAGAACAAAGTGGAAAGTTTATTGATATTCAGCATTAATATACTATTATTATAATGCTAGATATTATTCAATAAAAGAGAATAGAAAACTTGAAAATGGACATTTATAATGCATGGGTTATTTCATAATTGTGTCAACCTCCTCAAAGCAGAAACAATAGTCCTTTCAACTAATTGTATAGTATGTTAGTGTCCTATGAAAAAAAAAGAAACCAGGAAAATAAAACAAAACGATGGAAGAAGAGAAGGAGGAAGGAGGAAAGTAAAAATGAACCCTGATATACAATTACGCCACATGAAAAATTAATCTGAATATCATAGCCTAAATGTAAGTACCTACAAATTTTCAATCTCTATAAGAAAACGTAAGTCTCCCCCCCACCACCACCACCATCGGAGCACAGCCGCACCTCAGACAGCTGCAGGAACTCTGGTGAGCTGCTGCTGCCCTACACACATGAGCTTGGGACCAGGCAGAGACCCCAACAGCTCTAGAGGCCTGCGGTCCACTCCCCACCTCTCCCCACCCCCCCCATCACAGCAGAGCCACGCCTTGGACAGCTGTAGAAACTCCAGTGAGCTTCTGCCACCTCGTACACATGAACTTGGGACCAGGCAGAGACCAGGACAGCTCTAGGGGCCTGGGTCCACTTGCCACCCCTGCTGTCCTCTCCCCTCTCCGCGTTGGAGCAGAGCTATGCCCCAGACAGCCGTGGGAATACTGGTGAGCCAATCCCACCATTGCTCCACCAGCTTGGGAGACAAGGGCAGCCGCAGACAGCCTCAAGGACCTACCTGCCCAATCCCTGCACCTTCAGGGGAGCTAAGCTGAAACTCAGACAGCTTCAGGAGATTCAGTGACTGCATGCCTACCCCTCTTGTGGTGTGGGAACTGGGCGGGGTAGTGGCAGTGAATGGAGACACGGTGACCACCACCCACCCACTACTACACCCGAGTGGTAACAGGGCTGAAACCTAGACAGGTTTGGGAACCTCTAAGGGGGAACCAAACTGAGCCACAGAAAATTGTGAGAGCACTGGGGATCACACTCTGCCTACACACACACACACACACACACACCACTGAGGGAGTCACACTGAGCACGAGGGACCTTTGTGTCTTTGCTCCGTTAATACGACATCACCCAGGGAGTGAGGCTGAGCTCCAGGAGAACCTCTGCACCTCTGAAAATGACAAAACGAAGGAGCAAAATGCAATCTCAGACCTCTACCCCTCCCAGAATAAGTCCAGGAGATATCGACACAGGAGCTTGGAAGTCATACACCTGGAATTTCTGAAGTGATAGCAGTAAAGAAACAACTCCCTCAGGACATAGAGCACATCCGATCTGAAATAATGTCTGATGTAAAAAAAGAAATAACAAAAATAATGAAAGAATTGCTTAGCACATCTAAGGAAGACATAGAAAAAAGTAGAGGAGCATAGTAAATTAATAGACACCTTGAATGAACAGTATAGGAAACAACAGAAATGCATGAAGCAGGTTCAAACAGACATCCAGCAAATTAAAACTTCCACTGAAAGCTGGCAAAACTTTGAAAGAAGCTGAAGATAGGCTTTCAGACCTTGAAGACGGCAGTGCTGTGAGTGACTGTGAAAGGAAGGATCTTTTAAAAATAACAAGAAACCAAGAAATAACAATTGAACAATTGTGAGAGAGGAAAGAAAAACAATGTAAGATTGATAGGTATCAATAAAACAGCAGGTGTTGGCACAAATGATATAAAAAAATTATTTGGGGGAGTAATAACAGAAAATTTCCCAAGCATGGAAAAAGAATTGGCCATCCTGGTAAATGAAGCATATAGACTTCCAACTACAATCTACACCGAGACAAATAGTGACAAAGATCCCAGAAATTCAACAAAAGAACAGATTATTAAAAGCTGTGAGAGAAAAGAAATAGATCGCCTATAAGGAAAGCACATCAGAGTCACAGCATATTTCTCAGCACAAATCATCAAGTCAAGAAGAGCTTGGATTGAAATATTGCATGTCCTGAAAGAAAACAACTTCAAACCTAGATTGATGTATCCTGCAAAACTATCCTTCAAAATTAATGGAGAAATAAAAATATTTCCATGAGAAAGATCAAACTTCTGAGTGCCAAACCAACTTTACAAAGAGTTCTAAAAGACATTCTACAAGGAGAAAAGAAAGACTAAAACTTTAAGAACAGCAACAGAAAGAAAACGTCAAGAGGAACTAGCAACTAAACAGAGGGAAACAGGAGAAGCCAACGGCAAGAAAACAGTATGACAAAGGTAAGACAATACATATAACTTATAACTGTGAATGTAAATGGACTCAATGCACCAACCAAAAGCAGTAGACTGGCACATTGGATCAAGAAACAAAATCCAACAATACGTTGTATACAGAAAACACATTCAACTCAAAAGTAAACTCGTAGACTGAAAATTAAAGGATGGAAAACAATACTCCATGTGACAGGTACCCAGAAAAAATCAGTGTCGCTATTCTGTTTGTGGACAATGGGAACTTCAAACCAATAACAATTAAAAGAGACAAAGAAAGTCACTATATATATGTGAGGGGAAAGCTTCAACAGGAAGAACTAACAATCATAAATATCTATGCACTAAACACAGGAGTATATAAGACAAATTTTAACAGAGAGGAAAAATGAAATAAGCAGGAACACAATCATAACAGGAAACATCAATACCCCATTATCACAAAGAGATAGATCAACTAGACAAAAAATTAGCAAAGAAATAACAGAACTAAAGCAAACATGAACAAATGGACTTAGTAGATTTGTATAGAGCGTTCCACCCAACAGCATCAGGATACACATTTTTCTCAGCTGCACATGCAACATTCTCTAAAATAGACCATATGCTAGCACATAGAACATGCTTAAGGCAATGCAAAGGAGTTGAAATTATTGCATGCATACTATTGGACCATAGTGCAATGAATTGGAAATTAATGGCAAAGGAAATCACAAGGACTCCATAAACACATGGAAATTAAACAGCACCATCCTGAACAATCAATGGGTCACAGATGGAATCAAAGAAGAAATAAACACTGAACAGTCAAATGAAAATGTAAACACAACTCACAGGAACATGGGGGATGCAATGAAAGCAGACCTCAGAGGGAAACTTATAGCAGTGAATTTGTAGCTCAGGAAAACAGAATAAGCACAAATCAGCAATCTTATGCTTTACCTCAAGCTTCCACAAAAAGAAGAAAAAATTAAACGAAAAGCCCAGAGAAGCCATGAAATTATAAAGCTCAGGGCAGAAATTAATGTAATGGAGACAAAAAGAATACAAACAATTAATGAATCAAAGAGTTGGTTCTTAGAAAAAAATAAATAAAACCAATAATCCTCTAGCAAACCTTTTAAAACAAAGGAAAGAAAAAACTGAAATATGTGCAATAAGGAATGAAAGAGATGAACCACTACAGATCCTGCAGAAATTCAGAAGATCATCAGTACCTACTTTCAAAATCTTTACTCTCATAGGAACGAAAAGAGGAAATGGACAGATTTCTTGATACATATGAACTACCAAAGCTGAATGAAGAAGATAAAAAATCTTGAATAACCCTATATCAGCAAGTGAAATTGAAAATGTAATAAAAAACTTGCCAAAGAAGAAAAGCTCAGGTCCTGATGGATGTACAGTTGAATTCTACAAGAAATTTAGAGAAGATTTAATACCAATAATGCTCAAACTCTTTAAGGAAATTGAAAAGGAAGGAATTCTCCCCAACTTGTTCCTGGAGGCAAGTGTTATCCTGGTACCAAAACCAGTGAAAGAAACCAGATAACAACCAGATACCAACCAAGAAAGAGAACTATAGGCCAATCTCCCTAATGAACACAGATGCAAAAATTTTCAATAAAATACTAGCAAACAGAATGCAACAAATCATTAAGATTATCCACCATGCCCAAGTGGGATTCATCTCAGGAATGCAGGGTTGGTTCAATATATGCAATTAATATAATACACCACATCAATAGAGCCAAAGACAAAAAAAATCACATGATCATCTCAATTGATGTAGAGAAAGCTTTTGATAAAGTCCAACACTTATTCGTGATAAAAACCCTACAGAAAATTGGCATAGATGGACTTTAACTCAATCTGCTAAAAACCATCTATGATAAATCAACAGCTAACATCACTCTAAATGGTCAAAAACTGAAAGCTTTCCATTTAAAGTCAGGAACAAGACAAGGATGTCCCCTGTCGCCACTTCTATTCAACATAGTTCTGGAAATATTAGCCAGAGGTATTAGATAAGAGAGATAAATAAGAGGAACAAGGATAGGAAAAGAAGAAGTAAAATCATCATTATTTGCTGATGATATGATACTCTACATAGAAGACCCCCAAAACTCCACCAAAAGGCTCATAGATTTAACGACCAAATTCAGTAGCATAGCTGGATACAAAGTCAACACTTAAAAATCAACAGCATTCCTGTACACAAACGACAAGGAGATGGAGAGAGAAATAAGTGAAGCCACACCTTTCACAATAGCGTCTAAAAAAATGAAATACTTATGAATCAATCTAACAAAAGAAGTAAAAGTTCAATACAGTGAAAATTACAGTACTCTGTAAAAGAGATCAAAGAGGATTTCAGAAAATAGAAAGATATTCCTTGCTCACAGAGAGAAAGAACCAACAATGTGAAGATGGCCATACTCCCAAAATTGTTATACAGATTCAATGCAAACCCCATTAAAATTCCACTAGTATACCTCACAGAACTATAGAAAAACATTCCTAAAATTCATCTGGAACCAGAAGAGACCTAGAATAGCAAAATCAATCCTGGGAAACAAAGGAAAGGTTGGAGGTACCACAATCCCTGACTTGAAATTATACTACAAAGCTACTGTGATAAAATCAACATGGTGCTTGCAAAAAATCAGACTTGAAGATCAGTGAAACAGGTTAGAAGATGCAGTCACAGCTACAAATACACTCAGACACCTTATTTTTGACAAAGGTGCCAAACATGTTCACTAGAAGAAAGATAGCCTCTTTAACAAATGGTGCTGGAAAAACTGGCTTTCCACATGCTGAAAACTAAAACTAGACCCATGTCTATCACCATACACTAAAATAAAGTCAAAATGTATCAAAAGTCTAAATATCAAAACAGAAACACTAAATCTACTGGAAGAGAAATGGGGTAAAACTCTTGAAGACATAGGGGTAGGCAGAGAGTTCATGAACAAAAAACCAAACTGCACAAGAAATACTTCAAAGAATCAACAACTGGGATCTCATCTTACTGAAAAGTTTCTGCACATCAAAAGAAATCAGCAACAGAGTGAAGCGAAAATCAGTGAATTGGGAAAAGATTTTATCCAACTGCCCATCAGACAAAAGACTCCTATCTAGAACATGAAAGAATTAAATAAAATCAGGCTCCAAAATTTCAAAGACCCTTGCTTGCTTCAGCAGCACATATACAAAATTTCAAAGACCCAATCCAAAAATGGGCATCTGAGATGAACTAACGCTTTTCATATGAAGAAATACTAATGGTGAATAAATATATGAAAAAATGTTCAACATCATTAGTCCTTTGAGAAATGCAAATTAAAGCAATACTGAGATTTCATCTCAGTCCACAGAGAATGACTATCCTTAAGAAATCAACCAATGACAAATGCTGGAGAGGCTGTGAGGAGAAAGGAACACTTCTCCACTGCTGGTAAGAGTGTCAATTGGTGAAGCCACTGTGGAAATCAGTCTAGAGATTCCTCACATCACTAGGATTGGAAGTCCCACTTCATACCACACGATATATGTTCACCCATGTTTATAACAGCGCAATTTGTCATAGCTAAACCTTGGAAACAACCCAAATGCCGATCAGCTGAGGAATGGATAAAAAGATGTGGTATTTCTACACAGTGGAGTATTACTCAGCTATAAAAAAGATACTCTTGAGGCTTTGATAGGTAAATGGATGCAACTAGAGACGATATAAGTGAAATAAATTGGACTCACATGTGTAAGCTTCACATTGTCTCCCTGGTGTAAGAACATGAGAGTAAATACAACCTAAAATGTACAGTAGATAATAAGAATGGCAAAGAAACTGCTCAAAGAAGGAGCAACTGGGATGAGGGAAAGAAGAAAAAGTACTGAGGCAAATTATCTGTCTATCATCTATCTATCTGTCTACATGGATGGTATAACTGCACTGTTGGCATCTGATGGTTTGTTGGCAACAGTTAATTTTTAAAAGTTTTTTTCCTACTATTTTAACTAATTTTGCATGCTTTTTTTTTAAAGTAAAAGAACAAAAACATATTAACAAACAGACACAAAGTAGTATAAGAATAGTACAATCAAAACTGATTTACAGACAAGGTGACAGGGAATCAACAATGGTTGTTGCTTTACATATTGATAACTTCGAAGTGTATATTCAGGAACACAGAAACAGACATGCAAAATTGGTCAAACAATTAATCATCAGCTGTTCCTTAATATAAAGTGACCTAAGTCAGTAGTACAACTATGTAAGATATGCTGTACATACATACTTACTTTCTTACATTTTTTTTATATATATAATTTTTCTTTTTTTTCTCTCTTTCTTTCCCTTCCTTTAAAGTCTGATAGAAAAAGAACTACATCAACAACAGAAAAAAAAAAAAAAGAAACTGGAAAGCATTAACAAAGAGACACAAAGTAGCACAATAACAGTATGATCAGAATTGAATTATAGACAAAGCAACAGAAAACCAACAATAGCTGCTGCATTGCATATTGATATCTTCAAAGTGTAAGCTCAGGATAACACATACAGACATACAAGATTGATCGAATAACCAGTCATCAACTATTCCTTAGCATTAAGTGACAATACAATAGTAAAACCATGTTAGCCCTCCTGCACATGTGTATATACATATATACATACATACATTTTTGGCTCTTTCTTTTCTCCTTTCCCTCGTCCCATCTGTTCTTTGCTTGCATGCTTGTATCTGGTAAATTGTGCAACTTATGTAACAACAACAATTTGCAGTATAATAGCCAATGGTGAATTCCTACAATCCTGCCTAGTGCCACTATGTATTACTTCTAATGGTCTTTTATTTTTTATTTTTTTTTATTTTAAAGACAAAAGAATGGAGACATATAAACCAGATTAACACAAAAACAATACAGGAAATACAAATTTATAGAGAAGATAGTAGGGAATTAGCACTGGACACTGTATTATATAATGATATCTTCGCATTAGTTAACACAAAAACAACACAGGAAATGCCAAATTATAGAGAAGGTAGTAGGGAATTAGCACTGGATGCTGCATTACATAATGTTATCTTCACATTTGTTACTCAGTTATACAGATGATGGCTCATTCAATTAATCAATTTTCTCCACCCTCATCTCCATTATTCTAGCACTCAATCCATCATCTTCCCTCTGACAATAACTGTAATTTTGGGTTTATTTACTCCCTCAGACCTTCACCTTGGGAAGAGACATGGCTGCTTCAAATTATGCTGTAACATATATGGGTGTATACAAATTGCTATGGCAGGAGGTGGAAAAGCACCCACGCTCTAAGACAGTAGATAGGCAGGGAACCAGGTTCACTATGGTCAAGTCCCCATTGACAAGCCCTCAAGGCCATCAGGCATCCAGTTGAGTCAGCAGGGTTACCCAGTGAACCACCAGGCTTCGCCTAGACACATTGCATCCGGAAGTTTAGTCAAGTCCTCAGGGTCACCTAAGCAGACGGCCGGGCTACGCCCCAGCGAGGCTCTGCCAGGACCAGGTTGAGTCCACAGGGTCACCCCCAGCATACTGCCTAGCTCTGCCCTGTTGCCATCCTGCCGGGAGCTGGGGGCCAGTCCACAGGTCGTCCCCAGCAGACCGCCTGGCTCTACCTCACCACCACACTGCCGGAGGTCCTGTCCAGGTCTTCAGGGTTCTCATGTAGCCTGGAGGGAGCCCCCTCCCCCTCAGGCTACTGAGCTCCCTGTCAAGGCCCCCAGGTTCCCCTGATAGACCACTAGTGTCTCCCTGCAGGCTTCCTATGACTCTTTGGGAGCTGTCCCCATCCAACAAGAGAAGTGGGTCTGTACCCTAGTTCCAGGTCTTCGCCTCCTCCCACCTCCAGATCTCCAGTGTTGCCATTCCCTGCCCCTTGCAGCTGGACATTGGGCACACTTACAATGCTGGGCACAAGAGCGTGAGGTCTCCCCTACCTGTGCTCACTGTGGTAGTCCAGGGTGTGTACTAAGTTTTGTTATTAGTTCTAGAACAGAATTGGAGGATTTTCTCGGGTCTGCAGTGTAGAGTGTGTTGTTGTCTTTCAGATTCCTGGACTGCTGCTTTTCGTGTAATTTGTTGCTATGAGTTCATACAAGGTTCATATATGCAAGCAGTATGAAGACCCTTTTGGTGCTCGTATTCGTAGTTTAGGGTGAGTCCTGAAGCTTGTAGACTCAGCCCATTGCTGAAAGAGACACACGTTGAGTGCTTGGGCCGCCGAGACTCAAGGTGTTCAGAGAGGGAGTTCAGGGTGGGAGCTGAAGCTGGGTAACTCAGATCATGCTTCCTGCTTGGTGTTGGAGGGAGAAGGGCGTGGGGCCATGTCCGTGTGGTCCACCTCCATCTGCAGCTCTCTCTTACTGCTGTTCTCCAGTTCCCATTTGTTCTTTGGCTGGATCCCTGGGAATTGTTGTGGCCCTGGGGTTGCTGCGGATGCTCTCTGCTGCTCTCTGCTCGTAGTTGCTCACACAGCGGAGAGGAAGGAGACCACAGCCCCAGGGCAGGCGTAGAGCTAGGTCTCTAATGGTCTCTTAAATTATTATTTTCTTATTCTCTTTAGTGATTTGATCAATCTATTCTTACATCTGGTAATCTGAGCAACTTCATTGAAGATAACAATATGTAATATAACAACCACTATTAATCCCTATCAATTGGTTTGAAGCACTGTATCATTTCTACTGACCTTGCTTTGTGTTGCTCGTATTCCCCTTTTGTTCTTTTTATTTCTTTACTATTTTCTTTGAATTAAAAAAAAATTTTAAATGAGAAAAAAGAAAACACAGGCGATAAATTTTCTGACTTTGTGTTGTACAAAAATACCTTAGGCAAAAAATGCAAAATTATAATAGTAGTATACATAGCAAAAAAAATTGATCATTTGGGTCTATTGCTTTAAATTATTAGTTTTTGACAGGAAATGCATTATTCAATCTATGGAAACAGAAATTCTATACTGTGAGAAGTTTCAAACCACATATATATGATTTTTAACAGAAAATGTATTTTAATAAATATATATATCACATAATATATGCTTATATATACTTTCACGCATTTAAAAGAACATAGAAAAATATAAAGATTCAAAAACTTACACTGAGAAATCAAAATGTGTGTGTAAGGAAATAATCGCAAATATGTTTAAACAAAGGATTCATCAAGAAAGATATACATATAATACTCAAAAATTTGTAGGTACTAGGCAAATGAAATTTATACCACAATGTATAACTAAAACATTAAAATTCTTTAAAGTTTAGACTTAAAAAAAGAACTCACAGCACCAAATGCTACTAGAAACGAAGAGTATGTACACTCTTATTTGTTACTGCTGTAAGTACAAAATGATGTAGGCTTTTTCAAAACCACTTGGTGCTTTCCATATGTTTGTACTGTATTACAGGTGCCTAAGTTAGGTAGAAATTAATGCACAGCCAGAGAGGACCCATGTAGTCAAAAGAGTCAGTACAAACTATAAAGGCATCAGAACTGTCCCTGGAAGGACATATAAAGAAAGAGCCTCAAGATAAATATGCAGTGACGAGGCAGCAGACCTTCTCTAAGGGATAAGCAGTAGTTAGAATTGTAACCTAAGTGCTATCTCCTGACCCACTAAAGTCCTGACATCAGTCACCCAGGTGGGTGATCAGAGCATCTGGACTCATCCCTTCCTCCAAAAAAATGCCTTAGTTTTTCCATGTAGCCTTGTCATGCGACCTGCATCTCTATTGGACCCATCTTAGCTAACCAGCTGTACTTGTAATTTAATGGTTGATTGTATTTTGACCCACTTTATACTCACCTCATAATTGTGTACCTTGTGATTCTGCGCTACAAAACATTATTAAAGAAGAGGCATCTGTAGCAGTCCACTTCCAGAACCTCTCCTGTCTGTGAGGAGCTATTCCAATTCCCCAATAAACCTTTCCTATTCGCAACATTCTTTGGCATTTGGATTTCATTATTTTATTTGAGGAGACACAAACTTGGCTTATTTTACATTCAGCAGGTTAGGAATTATATTTTCCCCTATGTCAGTATGGTCTCATTCCTAGATATTTTCTAAGGAAAAATGAAATATATATTCAGGTGCACACATAGATAAATTTACCCTATGGGTAAGTTTTTGTAGTTGCTTTATTAGTTAATCACCAAAAAGGAGAACTAAAAAATATATTTCAAATGACAGAAAGACAAATTATGAATTCGACAAATTGCGGGTGTATCTGCACAATACTAATGAACAGCAAAACACTAATAAACAGTAAAATGAAGGAACTATTCCTGCACCTAACAGCACAGAGCAATCACAGGTATTTCAGAGTACAAGAAGGCAGCACAGGAGTGTAGGTAATCAACAATTTCTTTTGTCAGATGTAAAATTTGAAATAATTACTGTGACAGGATACAAAGCCATATTTGACTGAAGAATTGTTTGGTGACCATAAAGAACTGGCTAATTTCCACAAGGGAATGTACAAAATTGATTGAAATAAACCATAATTCAATTATTATGGTGGTCATACAATGCATGTTTATCAAGGTTGCATAAAAGATACACCCCAAAAAGCCAAGTACTGCAATATGTAAATTATAATAATTATAATTCAATAAATATGATTTATTCTTAAAAAACTAGCCCCTGTCATGGGTTATGAATTTAACTAATAGTAAATATAGGGTCACAAGTTATTTTCTTCTCGTAACTTGATTTCATTTACAGTGCAGGACAGAAAATTTATGTCTTATATTTATATAACTTGATATGTATGAAGGGATAAATGCAGGTTTTAAAATAAGGATAAATATTATTTGAATGAGTAATAAGTCGAGGAACAAAACGGAAGTTCAGCTGCAGGGAAGGAAGATCCCCAGGTTGATATGTTTCAGCCGAGGCTGCAAATGAGCGCATTTGTCTCTGGTTTGATGGAGTAGCATTTAAGTGACATCTACTGGGCATAAGGAAAATAAAAGTCCTGAGTAAGCAGCAAGATTAAAAAAAAGATGTTATACAGACCATGGAGGGTTCACAGTTGAATAATCTGGCCCAGTTCTCAAATACCAATGTGAGATCTCTCGGTTGGGCAGGGTTTTCTGAGCACTCATGGCACTGTCACCCTGAGGGATTCATCCTGCCGAGAGAAGAATTTAGATTTAATTTACAGTAACCGTCCCTTGACCGCCCACTGACTCTCATATCCTATTTTCAAATCTGACACATTGATGTATGTACTATTTCCCAAGTTTTGCGAATCTTTTCTAATATAAATTCATAGATAATCTGCTGTGTCGTGCTTTGTTATAATCCCAGGAACTAAATCAATGTTGACTGCATGTGAGAGAAAATACAGAATCATTGATTTTATGATAATCATTATTTTGAACTTGTCTACACCTCTGTCAACAATATCTCAGGAATGGTGAGTAAATCTGCAATTAAACACAAAAGTGTATCAGAATTTCAGTTATTCCTGACTTTCTACCTAACCGTGTGTTTATGTCTGTCTCAGATGTGCCCCTCCCAACGCCCATGCATATTTAGGTTCAATGTGGTCAATCTGGAATATAGTGAAAAATTTAAATTATTAAGAATTAATAGCAAACTCATCATAAAGTTTTTAGGCATTGTCCTTTCACTGTATACATACAAATATTATATATCTACAGTAATTGTAAATGAAATTAAGAAGTAAATTACAATACAAATTCTACATCCTCAGGTTAAGAAGTAGTTAACAGAATACTGAACATAAACTGGCTCAGTTATTTGCTGCTAATGAACCATATCTTTCTGAAAAAAAGAGAATTCTTTCTAGATTGCCAATGATTACCTAAAGAAACAATTCGCTTACTTCAAAATTGAAAGCCTATGCAATTACCCTGCCTACCTCTGTTTAAAACTAAGTTAGAGGGAAGAGAGTATCTGCATCTGAGGACCTATTGCTCAGGTGGGGTCCAACCATTGTTTACAATATTGTCCATTCTTGGTAAATCACTCAGAAAAAAAAATATAAACCATATACTATATAATCCCCATGTGAATTTGGTTTTATAACCTAGGGAAGAATACACTGTTTTCTCTCCACTGATTGACTTCAAGCTAGAAGAGACACAGACTTTTGTTGGCAGAGTTAGGGGTTTGAATTGTTAATTAAGTAGAGAACTTCTTAGTCAATTGCATGGTAATTTCAAAAACAAATATCCAGGCCCGCAGCTGGCACCATCCTCGGCTGGAGAGCGGGCACTGCGGTGGCTGCGGTCGGCGGCTCCTGTGAGAACGCCAAGGAGGCAGAGAAGCACCGGGAAGCGGTGCATTGCTGGCGAGGCACGAAATATTAGCAATTTGGGGATCTCCTGCCCACACGGATTCCGGAACGGGTGACCTGAGTGAGCAATGCAGCCGGATTTCTGAGTCGGGAAGAAGCTCTACCCAGGGAGATACATCTGAGCGGCATTCCTCTCTGCACGATCCCAGGGTGAGTTGATTGGGCACCTTGACTGGTTTTTTGAGTTGGGGAAAAGCTCCGCCCAGCGAGGGACATCCGAGCAGCACTACTGACTGCACAGACCCCGGGATGGAAAAGCTGGCTGGGCGCCCTGACAGGTTTTTTGAGTGGGGGAGGAGCTCCACACAGGGAGGAACACCTGAGCGACCCCATGCCTGCATGGCCCCCGGGGAAGCGAGCTGTTTATGCACCCCAGCCAGGTCTCTGGGTAGGGAGTAGCTCAGCACACAAAGCAGCATATGAGCAGCCTATTGAGTGGAACTCTCAGCAGAAAGCTTAAGGGACATTCTCCCAAAGAGAAGGAGTCATTGGAGCAGCCTTTGCAACAGACCTTTGCCTGGTGAACTGCCTGGGTAATTTATTGCTCAATATTTTGAATCTGATACCCAAAAATGGGAAGACAGAACAACAAAATGCAGTCTCAGAACTCAACCCCACCCAGAACAAGTCCTGAATGCGAGGATACAGGGGAACTAGGAAGCCACATACCTGCAAATTCTGAAACGATTGCATCCGAAACAATGAAACAACTCCAACAGGCCATAGAAGAGCTTAAACCAGAAATAAGCCACATACCTGCAATAATCCCTCAGACAAAAAATGAACTGAAAACTATAATGGAAGAAATGTTCCATACACATAGAGAAGAAATAGATAAAAGATTAGAAGAAAGTGGGAAACAAATGGAAACGTTACAAGAGCAATTTAGGAATGAATTACCAAGAATGAAACAGGTCCAAAGAGATTGCCAGGATTTGAAAACTTCCACTGAAAGCTTGCAATACCGCTTAAATGAAACTGAAGATAGAATTTCAGACCTTGAAGACAGCATGGCAGCTTATGAGCGTGAAAGGGAGGATCTCATAAAATCATCAAAGACACAAGAAAAATCAATCCAACAGCTGCAAGATGAGGCAAAACGAAATAATATTCGAGTAATCGGACTTAGTGAAACAGCAGGAGACAACTCAAATGATACAAAAAGAACATTTCCTGAAATAATAGCAGAAAATTTTCCAAACAAGGTAAAAGATACTGAAGTACAGTTAATCGAGGCATATAGAAGTCCAATGAGCCATAATCCAAAGAAAACCACACACAGACATATAATAGTCAAGATCCCAGATATCCAGGAAAAGAACACAATATTAAAAGCTGCTAGAGAAAAGAAACAGATCACCTATAAAGGAAGGCCCATCAGAATCACAGTAGACTATTCAACAGAAACCATGAAATCAAGAAGAGCATGGAGCGAGATATTACAGATTTTGAGACAAAACAACTTCCAACCCAGACTGATGTATCCTGCAAAACTATCCTTCAAATTTAATGGAGAAATAAAATATTTCCACGACAAAGAACAACTGAAGAACTTCATGAGTGCCAAACCAGCACTGCAAAAATCACTAAAAGATATTCTAGACAGAAAAAAAAGAGACCACAATCCCAAGAACGATAGAAATAACTCCCTACACAGAACAAGTAAGTAAACATTCAGCAAAAGAAGGAAAACAACAACAAGTAAATAACATGACTAGAATAAGCCAGCATATAACCATTATAACCATTCATATAAATGGCCTCAATTCACCAGTCAAAAGGAAAAGATTGGCAGAGTGGATTAAGGAACACAATCCAATGATATGCTACACACAGGAAACACATTTTACTCAAAAGGAAATCCACAGGCTGAAAGTTCAAGGATGGAAAACAACTCTCCATGAAACAGGTCCCCAGAAAAAAGCAAGGGTAGCTATTATGTTTGCAGACAAGGTAAACTTCAAACCAAAAACAATCAAAAGAGATAAAGAAGGCCATTACATACTAGTTAGGGGAAAGCTGCAAGAGGAAGAGATAACAATCCTAAATATTTATGAACCAAACAATGGAGCACCAAACTTTACAACTCAAGTCTTAACAAACGTGAAAAATCAACTAACTAATAACACTATTTTAATGGGGGAAATAAACACCCCTCTGACTCAGAGAGACAGGTCAACTGGACAGAGACTCAGCAAAGAAACAATAGACCTGAACCAAAAGTGTGAACAAATGGACTTAGCAGATTTATACAGAGTGTTCCACCCCACAACATCAGAAAACACATTTTTCTCAGCTGCACATGGGTCTTTCTCTAAAATTGACCACATTCTAGCCCATAGAGCATATCTACCTAAATGCAAAAGAATTGAAGTTATCCCATGCATATTATCTGACCACAGTGCAAAGAAACTGGAAATTAATGACAAAGGGAACTCCAAAAACTGCATAAACACTTGGAAATTAGACAACAACCTCCTGAATAACCAATGAGTCACACAAGAAGTTAAAGAAGAAATTAAAAAATACGTACAAATAAATGAAAATGCAAGTACAACCTATCGGAATCTGTGCAATGCAATGAAAGCAGTCCTCAGAGGGAAATTTATAGCAATGAACTCATATATAAAGAAAATGGAAGACAGCAAATAAATAGCCTAATGCTACACCTCAAACTCTTAGAAAAAGAGCAACAAGCCAAACCAAAAGCTCACAGAAGGGAGGAGATTATAAAACTCAGGGCAGAAATTAATGCAATTGAGATGAAGAAAACTCTACAAAAAATAAGTGAATCAAAGAGTTGGTTCTTCAAAAGAATAAATAAAATTGATAAACCCCTAGCCAACCTTATCAAAAAAAGAAGGGAAAGAACTCATATTCATACAATAAGGAATGAAGAGGATGAAATCACCACAGATCCCACAGAAATCCAAGAGATCATTAATACCTACTTTGAAAATCTTTACTCTCATAGGATAGAAAATTCAGAAGAGATGGAAACATTCCTGGAAACGTTCAAATTAACAAAATTGAGTCAGGAAGACTCAAAAATCCTGAACAACCCAATATCAATTAACGAGATTAAACATGTCATAAAAAACTTACCAACTAAGAAAAGCCCAGGCCCTGATGGATTCACAACAGAATTCTACAAAACATTCAGAGAAGATCTAATGCCAACACTCCTCAAACTCTTCAATGAAATCAAAGAGGAAGCAACTCTCCCTAACACGTTTCGGGAGGCAAGTATCATACTGATACCAAAAACAGAGAAGGACCCAACCAAGAAAGAGAACAGTAGACCAATCTCTCTAATGAACACAGATGCAAAGATACTCAACAAAATACTTGCAAATAGAATACAGCGAACCATAAAGAAAATTATACACCATCACCAGGTAGGATTTATTCCAGGAATGCAGGCGTGGTTCAATATTTGCAAATCAATCAATGTAATACCTCATATCAACAAAGCCAAACACAAAAACCACATGATCATCTCAATAGATGCAGAAAAGGCTTTCGACTAAGTCCAACATGCATTCATGTTAAAAATCTTAGAAAAAATAGGAATAGATGGCCTCTACCTCAATCTGATCAAAGCCATCTATGACAAACCAACAGCCAACATCATACTAAATGGACATAAACTGAAAACTTTCACTTTAAAGTCAGGATCAAGACAAGGATGTCCATTGTCACCACTCCTATTCAACATAGTCCTGGAAGCTTGAGCCAGAGCAATTAGACAAGAGAAAGACATAAAAGGAATAAGGATAGGAAAGGAAGAAGTTAAACTATCACTATTTGCAGATGACATGATACTATATATGGAGGACCCCAAAAACTCCACAAGAAAACTCCTGGAATTAATTGACAAATTCAGCAGCATAGCTGGATACAAAGTCAACACCCAAAAATCAATAGCATTCCTATACATGAACAACAAACAGACTGAGAGAGAATTTGAGGAAATCAAACCCTTTACAATAGCATCCAAGCAATTGAAATACTTAGGAATCAATCTAACAAAGAATGTGAAAGATTTATTCAGTGAAAACTACAGGGGCTGGGGATATAGCTCAGTGGAATAAGCGCTTGCCTAGCAAGCGCAGGGTCCTGAGTTCGATTCCCAGGACCGCCAAGAAAAAAAAAAAAAAAAGAAAACTACAGTACCCTGAAAAAAGAGATCAAAGAGGATTTCAATAAATGGAAAAACATACCCTGCTCATGGTTAGGAAGAAACAACATTGTGAAAATGGCCATACTACCAATACTATTGTACAGATTCAATGCAATTCCCATTAAACTACCATTAGCATACCTCACAGTTCTAGAGAAAATATGCCTCAAATTCATCTGGAACCAGAAGAGACCCAGAATAGCAAAAGCAATCATGGGCAACAAGGACAAGTCAGGTGGAATCACAATCCCTGACCTGAAATTATACTACAAAGCTACTGTAATAAAATCAACCTGGTACTGGCTAAAATACAGACCTGAGGATCAATGGAACAGACTGGAAGATGCAACCACAAAGAAAAACACACTCAGCCACCTAATATTTGACAAAGGAGCCAACCAAACTCACTGGAAAAAGGATGACCTGTTTAATAAATGGTGCTGGAAAAACTGGCTTGCCTCTTCCCGAAAACTGAACATAGACCCAAGTCGATCACCATGCACCAAACTCAGGTCAAAATGGATCACAGATCTCAATATTAAAACAAAAACTCTAAATCTATTGGAAGAGAAAGTAGGTAAAAATCTTGAAGACATAGGAGTAGGCAGAGAGTTCATGAACAAAAATGAAACAGCAAGGGAAACACTTCAAAGAATCAATAACTGGGACCTCATCCTACTGAAAAGTTTTTGTACATCTAAAGAAATCACCAGCAAAGTAAAAAGAAAACCCACAAATTGGGAAAA